>JAOUQV010000018.1:432019-450343 GCA_028565295.1 Aspidoras spilotus | reverse complement strand
CTGCTTGAGGTTTACACACTACCACTGAGAGAATGCTGAGTCGACTTCGTCTCCAACACCCTCCGATCCACCTGGATAGCAAATTCTAGACACTTCATCACACTCTTTTTCAGTGTTGTTAATCAGATATAACCCAAATAAGAATGGGGTTCCCTTCCGAGTCTGGTTCCTCTTAAAGTTCCTTCCTCTTAACATCTCAGGGAGCTTTTCCTTGTCACTGTCACTGTCACCATTGGCTTGTTCGTTGGGGAAAAAATTCATCTTATTAAAGCTCAAATTTATAAACTGTATATCATTCTTGTTAAGCTGCTTTGTGACAATGTTCCATCGTAAAAAGTGTTATATACATAAAACACAGGTCTGTATTGTAATATATTTATAGTACAAATAAACTAACACATTACACAAACTAATTAAATGTAGCTTCTAAACAATGGGCAGAAGTTTGTGAACAACTAACTATCATAGTTACTGTGTATGTGCCTGTTAAATATGCCATTCCAAATGTAGGCTTCATAAATTTCAAAGCATGGCTTTAGTGAGAGCATTAGTGAGTTATTTGTCACCCAAAGGTATGGGGCTTAATTGGCATATTTAGGTGTTTAAATTCAGGGCTTTGTGAAGGATCCTTGAGAACTTTCACAGCAACCGACAGACTACATATTTATAGACCTCAGTTTAATAGGAGCATCATCACCCCAGTCTCTTACTCTCACTGAGCCTTTTCTAGTTATTTTAAATCTTTACAACAATCAAGGTAATTTTGATGTATCTGTTTACCTGGTTGGTTGGATTCTTAGGCACATAGCCCCTCCACAGCTTGGCTTCCCTAGAAGCAGCCTGTTCCAGGAGGAAAGACAACTTCTGGCCATCCGTGGGTTCTGCAAACTTCATCACAAACCCAGGAAAAGCCTACCTCCCCACTGGATACGTCAACCTGCAATCAAAATAAAGAGCTGGTGTGAAACAGACAATGAAAGGCCACAAACACTCCATGTAAACTTTCCAAGATTCGTTCCCACCTGGCAACCTGGAAGGACATGACTTCACAAAATTCCACAAAATTACACCCTTAATTTAGCAGACAGTCTCAATGTGATAATATGGACTTGTGCCCTAATGGCCAAGACTGCTGTAATAATAAAGACTGTTCTGTGCTTTATCCCAGGACTTCTCTACACAGTATTGTCATACTTAATACTATTTGACAGATGTAGCTGTGGAAGCAAATACGGTAGATTACAGTGTGAGGAACACCTGGAAGGAATCATATGACCACTGATAATATGTTCCATCTGATAGTTACATCAAAATCAAGTATTACATATGGTAACCTGTCCACTCTACAGAATGCAACATTTACCAGCTACGGGTCAGACAGTTGGAGCCCAACAGTGTGGTGCCAGCGTTTCAGCAACATCTGAACTTCTGAACTGTTCTTGTACCTGGATATTCAGTTTCTGGATTCTGCATAATTAATATAAAATTATGGTGCAACCCCATTATTAGCCAGGTGTATTATAGTCTGGTTCTTTTCAAAGTCTCGTCTTCTAAATTCTATATACAGCTTTTACTTTTTTTCTAGAAATAGGTATTGTTAAAAGATCTAGACATATAAACTGTAATATTTTACATAGTGCATGTACATTACTGTACACTCGGTGTCCTCTGTAAAGGATCACTGTGGTAATGGTCTATCTGTGGGCACACTCAGTGATCCATGAAGTAAATCTTTGACAGAAATTTACATACAACACAACTTTAAGTGCCACAATGTTTAATGTTAAAGAAATATAGCTGTTTTTTTATTTATTGTTGACGACTGATGGCCGCGGTCACGTCATCTGCACTTTGAAAACATGGAGGAAGTAAAGGTAATCTGTTAAGTGAAGACAAAGTACTTATTATTGACGTTTTGGGCATCGAGACAAGGTCAAATCTCGCTCGTAGATATGCAATGCAAGATATTTACCCATGTATCTTAAATTAAGTTGATAAACATGCGATAGCACTAAATTAATGTGTCATCCATCAACCGAAACTGAATGCTAGGCAAACATAAATATACATAAAGATCTTACATTGTCCAAACATAATGTTAATCTGCTTGCTTTAATCAGGCAAACTTTTATTGCTAACGTAACGAACTTTTTTAGGTTTTAAAACGTTACACAAACGTTATTCTGTTCATTCTACTATTTTGTAGCTATACAAGAGTTTGTTGTTTTTAGCTAAATGATGTATACACAAAGCTAAGCTCACAGTCAGTTTGCATTACCTCCCCTGCAAGGCTGTGGGAAACGCAGTCCGATTTGGAGATCATCCGGTCCATTAAACTGAGATTAAGTAAAAATACCGGTCGAAACAAGACATCTCTACAAATCCGTGTTCGCCTCCATTATGTGTAAAAAAATTAAAAAAATAAAATAAAACGAACGGAATATAGACAAACGCGTCTATACTTCCGAGGACGGGACTGAAAAAGAAAGAGAACGCCCCGCCTACTTCATAATGCGTATTTCCCGTGTAAAAATAGTATTAACCTTAAAAATAAAGATTAATTATCATTGAGCAATTACTCAGTGTTACATACACGCAGTAAGTGAACGCAATATCGCACACAATCGTTGTGAATTGAGTGACATATATTTGGCGCTAGGAACTAATTTCTCTCGCGAACGCACCATTTGAATATATATATTATGTAATCCGCCCGTCCACTGGTGATCTTGGATCCATCCGCTTAGCTTTACAATTATCACCCACGGCCAAAAACTTAAATATACAACTCCTAAAGATAAACTGTATTGCATATACCAATATTAATCAGGATGCTATTACATATAGATCCTTTCCTCATCTAATATAACACCGTTGTCAGACAAGAAACTATAAATAGGTCTTCTCTTAGACTTTGCAGTCAAAGCTTAATATGAATAAGCATCAGTCCAAGGACAATTGGGATTTTATTTAATAATCATAAATATCGTGTGCTTCTTGGTCAACTATTACTGGGATTTTTAAAACTAATCAAACCATTATCTTGGCTGTGGAATACGTGCGTATCAATCCTTGTCACGCAAAGCAATCGACAACCAATGAAAATGGAACAAGCAGTCGCACTAAGCACGTAAGAAAGCAGCCAATCATAATCGAGTATTTTGGGCGGACTATTTGAACGCGGAAAAATTAAAGAACGTGATTGGTCCGATGTAACATCAATACCGCTGTCAAATGTTTACAGAAATCATCTTTTAGGTGAAATACTCAAATAATTACAATAAACATGAACTTGTTGGATAAATTCTTTACTATATCGTTGGTGGATTAGAAATCATCAATGTCATCCAAAAGACGTGAAAACCCAGTACATGCTTAATACGTGCAGACCGTGTCGTCATGCAGATAGGGCGTGGAAACGGTCTACATATCAACAATAGAGAAAAAAAAATCGGAAACAGAAAACAGAAGACTGGTTGAGGAAGATGATCGTCTAACATTTCAGGTAATTCGTGTACGTAAATACAGTATACTCGTAAATGTGTTTGTGTTCCGTGTAACAGATATTCAAGCATCTAACCTCAATAATCATTTCTATATCGATATTGTAGTGTGTGTATTCAGATAGAGGAGTTTAAATCCTTCTCGGTAATTGGTGTGAACAAAACAAGTTGGATTAAGAAAACCAAAATCATTATTTTTCAGAACATTCATTAGTACAATAAACTTATACTAATGGTTTTGTTATTTGTAAGTACATTATAAATAATATATATAGATATATAGATATTTTTTATCTAGACATTGGCATCAGCTTTTTAGTATTTGATTACAAGGTCACCCAACTACAATTACCGCCGAATGTATTCACAAAATACATTATACAATTACAATAATTTGGATATTTGATGTTTTTTATGTTCGGATCTAGAAATAGTAAAGGTATAGTAAAGCTGTAGGAAATATCAGCTGAGTTGAAGCCCCTCCCCCAGTAGATGTTTTTCAAAAGGAGAAAAAACCTATACAGCTACCGAGCTAGCTTCGGGTAAAAATGCCACTTAAAGGGTATTTGATTTAAAATGATTATGCTGTGCGTAATATAATGCTTTATTTAAGCGTATTTTGAGTGTGGATGTGTATTTAAGTTTATTTTTTTTTCTTTTTCGCTGAAAGAGGCGTTAACGGTGGAAATCTGATCCGCTGGGCTTGGCCAATATTCACCCTCTGAATGAACTAGTGTATCAAGGGCAAGAAAATATTTACCTATATTTATTGTTTTTTTTGTTTTTAAAGATTACTTTGAGACAACCGTAAGACCAGTGAAAGTCTCAACATGGAGGCCTTCAGGCTGATGAAGGAGCTTAAGCTGAATCTGGAGCAGGAGAGTCAGTATCTGCCCAAAGAGTCGGGACTGAAGCTTATCGAGTCTAACCCCCCGGAGGTAAATCAGCAAAAATGTCCACATTTACATTTAATGTATTCAGATAGATTTTTTTAAGTCAGCCTAAAACCACAGCTCGCCCAACGGGACCTGTGTATATCCGATTTCATTTAATAATAGACATGGAAACATCAGTCACCTGCAGATAGAAAGATTGAAATTACTGGGAATCATCACAGAATAAAATTGGTATTATTGACAATACAGAAGAAGTGATCAGTATTAAATCAGTTATGTTAACCAATAAATATAATGTTATGGTATATGTAGGTATGTTTTTAGGCTTGATAATGTGCAAATTTATTTTAAAAGCACCAGCTTAAATAATGTTTTTTTTTTATACCAGGGGAACTGCATTTCTGCACAATGTCGCAATGCTAAAGTGGAGGATATCTGGAGCTTGACCAGCTTCTTTGGCTACAGCACACAGACTTTTGTCCTGGCTGTTAATCTGCTGGACAGATTTCTAGCCATGATGAAGGTACACACATTTGGGATGACTCTGTGGTGTAATTTTCAATCAATTATTATTAGTAGTAACCAATGTCAAACTAAAATTGAATTCATTATCTGCCTTAAAAGGTGCAGCCCAAACATCTTGCCTGCATCAGTATTGGCTGCCTCCACATTGCTGCCAAAATTGTGGAGGATCAGTGTGATGTGTCCTCAACCCATGAGCTGATCCGCATCAGCCAGTGCAAATTCACTGTCTCTGACCTCGGACGCATGGAGAAAATCATCTCGGAGAAACTTAACTATCAGTTCCAAGCAGTCACGGCATTAACTTTCCTTCATCTGTACCATGAAATAATACTGTCACATACCTCAAACAGGTGAGCTGCACAAGGCAAAGTATCTCTTAACTCAATAGAATATGTAACAGTATGAATTAAAATGCAAATGAATATCATTTACATCCTGTGTGCAGTATGTAGGTCAGTTAAACTTTACAGTTGTCAGTCTTGCATAATAAATTTAGCTATCAGCAGACACTGTTGTATACCAAAGGGCACAGATAACACATTCTGTTTACTGTATGCTATTACAAATCTAAGATCTACTTTTATACAGATGAATCTAATTATTTTGTTCATTTTCAGGAAAGAATTCCTCAGTCTAGACAAGCTAGAAGCCCAGCTTAAAGCCTGCCTGTGCCGTATTGTATTCTCCAAAGCAAAAGTAAGTATTATTTATTAGAAATTAATAAGTTATCTGGCACTTTTTAAAATATTAACTTGACATTTCTTTTATATCTTTTTTCCATTGTAGCCATCAGTGTTAGCTTTATCGCTAATAAAGCAAGAGTTGGAAGCATTGCGGTCAGCTGACATACACGAGATCATTCAGTCCATTCAGAGACACTCAAGGGTAAAATATGTTTTAAACATTTAGCCGGTTTATTTCAGCAAATTCATTAACTACAAGAATGTGGATATAGTCATATCCCCATTATAAAATTATCTAACATTATTTAAAAAAAAACCCACAGTAGTTACATGTTAGCATTTGCCCTTAAGTTGTGATGCAGGTACAATTTGTCTAAACAAATCTGACCTGCTTTTGTGGGGAGATAAAGGCATTCAATGCACGTTAAGTAATAATCTAACCTTCAACTATCAACAGACAGCGGCCAGTGTGTGCGTGTTATGTAACCACCAATGTATATGCATTCTGCAGATATCAGTGACTGAGCTACAGCTTTGGAGAGGCCTGGTTGCCCACTGCCTGGCACAGTATTCCTCTCCTACATGCTCCAAGCCCAATCACAAGAAGCTGGTGTGGATTGTGTCCCGGCGCACAGCCCAGAACCTGCACAGCAGCTACTGTGGCGCACCAGAGCTGCCCACCATCCCTGAAGACGGCTGGAGTGAGAGGTACACACCTGGCCTGCACACAGACAGTGTCTGGTTACTAACCTTATTAGCAAGGGAAAAAGTCAAATGTGTTTAAAAAAAAATTAAAAATAAAATAGCATTAAATAAAATTTTAAAAAGCAGTGACACTTGTAAGATGGCCAAATATCTTGGTTTATTCTTGGCAAATCAGCTAGTCCTAGTTTATTCTACTAATTCCTAGCTATAGGAATTAATCACATATTGATCTACGCATCTAAAAGAGTGTGCACTCCTCTAGTTTTAAGAGTAATGTACAGTAAAATACGCACTTCCATGGGGAAGTCTTTACATTTCTATTGTAACCAGGGGATTTTTGAGGGATCCCAGATCACATCCTGCCATTGCTTTGTTTTGGTTTTCAAAAAAGCATTTTACTCAAATTACTCAGACACTTGTCAAGATATTTGTCCAGAATAATGTAACAAAGTAACCCTTATTAATCAAATACAGTACATTTGAACTCATTATCCATCTAGTGTACAAAAACCGACATGTTTTACTACTGAGAAAACAACACAACACTTTCTTTCCATCTTGGTCATAATGCAAGAGTGGTTGAACTGTAAATAACCATCCCTCTGTGGAACAAACACAGTGTAGGAAAACCTTTGGGTTACAGGTGTGGTGCAGAACATTATTACATTCTAAAGGGTGAAGCAGATATGACTCGAGAAATAGCTTCTGTGAGTAAAGCAGGGTGTGTTTGTTGTCTGTGGCAACTCTGACGTTTTATTCTTTACTGTCTAGTGATGACTGGAGCGAGGCACTGAGCTCTGGGGAAGAGTCACTGAGCAGTTCATTGGGAAGTGATGCAGAGGGTCCTTATTTTCCTGCCCACTTAAAAAAAAACGGAGCACATTCAGCTGAGCAGAGGCCATTCTACAGAAATTAACCGCAAAGCACAGAGGCAGCAGTAGCTTCATCAGCCTTACAAGACAATACTCCAGCATCCATAATGATGTCCGTAACCGGCCAGACCTCTCCTTGTTAATGAGCCACAGTGCCTAGGATCCACACAGGACTATACTTGAGAACATAGTATGGCCAAGGTTGTTTGTGTGCGTTTTATTTTTTAAATTTACTTAAATTTCTTCATTATATTTAAACGACTGTAGCTATTACTTATCCTTCTTTCTTCCTGTATTTAACGGTTCGAAGCAAAAAAAAAAAAATGCACAATGTAGGCAGCTACTGTTTACAAACCAAGGCCCTTAAAGGGGAGGACATTATCTACAGTATTTTAATAGTTGTTGGTGCATGTTCAGGTTTGCCACATTCCAGGAGTCAACTGAATCCTTCATGATCTGTGAAACTGTTCAACATGTCAGGATTGTTGAATTCTGGGATAATTAACCCAGTACAATTGTTAATGTAGACAGATGTCAGGTAGCCTTCGGGTTATTTCATCGTGTGTTTGTATAGCAGTGTGATGTGACGGTTTGACTTTACACTTTAAGTTAGCCAAAGTATGTGTCTGTGTGGTGCAAAATATATTAAACATACTGAACGTGTGTATGAAAAAGAAAACAGAGGAAAAAATTCCAAAAAATGTAAAAATGTCAACACAAAAATGTAAATTTGTATAATGTACAAAAAAAATGTATAGCAAGTTGTAGATACTAACTTATTTATTGTTATTTTGTCATGTTAAAAAAAACTAAATATTTTTTAAATCTAACCAGAGTCAAGTTGTATTTATGTAATTTGTCCACAGTTATGGACAAATTATACCTTCAACACACCACTTATTCTTCACAATTTACATATTTTCAGTATCTCATCATTCTGCTTTGTTTTAACTTTGGTTGTTGCATTTCTGCATTATATCATTCAACTGAAAACTTTTCTGCCTTTCACTGAATGTCAGTGAAAAATAGTCAATAGAAAAATCTCTTATTTAGCTTAAAGCAATTAAATCCAGCACTGCTTGAGCTTTCCAATAATCTTCTCTTATTAAATACACGAATAAACTGATGAACAGCTTTGATATACAACCAATACTTTTGTGAGAATTAGAACAACATGGCACCAGAAACTCTAAGCTCATGAGAAAAGTATCAGTATATTAATTAAAAAAGTTTTCAGGGTGGAATCTTCATTCAAAACATATACACAGAATTTATAAAGTATTCTTACAAATGTGAAAACTACGTTTATAAGACGTGTGCTCAAAATGAAACCGATTGTTCAATTACTTCCTATTAAGGAAATGTTTCATCATTGCACAAACTTGGCAAACCAGCACAAATATTTGTTCACACTGGTGACGTCTGAACTGCTGACTTTTGACGTCAAAAAGCCTCTGGCAATCCTGCACTGTGAAATAGAGGAAGTGCCTCACTCGGAACTTCGAGGAAGTTACAGAGCGATCTGCTTGCAGTCTGATCTAACAAGAGTGTTGGTTAAATTTAAACAACACTTTATTTGGTTATGCCAACAGATGCATTACTGCTTAAAAATCTAGACATGCTCTGAAATGAACATTACACAATTATCTCCTTCCTCAGAGTGCAATAAGCTCCACTGTATTTAGTGTCTAATGTTCCTACACTTCTACATAGAAACTATACCTACATTAAATATCTCTGAGATTACAATGATGGCTCTTGCTCTCTCCCATATCCCTTTCAGGGGTGCTGTACAGTGGCGGACCATTCGTTCAGACCCCAATATCCTACAGGGTTGCCGAGGGGTATTAAAAAGCCCTAAAAGGCAACAATTCGATTTGGCAAAAATAAAGGCCTTAGATTGCATTTAAAAACATTTCCACAGCATGATGCTGCTACAACCATTCTTCGCTGTAGGACTGTGGATGGTTAGGTGATGAGCAGTGTCTGGTTTTCAGACATGAATGTTGGCATTAAGGACAAAAGAGTTCAATCAGTATTATCAATTTAGAGAATCTTGTAAATAAATGGCCTGTGTGTAATTCGGGTTCCTTTTGGTAAACTCCAGGCAGGCAGTAGATTCTGTAGAAACAATTGCCTTTCTGAAGTTCTTCCTCCACAAAGCAACACTAGACCTGTCAGAGTGACAATTGGGTTCTCGGTCAAGAGCCTTAGTCAGGGAGGTGAAGTCCAATTGACAGTCAGATCCCTGGTGATTCCAAATTTCCATTCATGGATGATGGACGCCACTGTGCTCACTGGGACCTTCAATGCTGCAGAAATATATACTTGTACAATTCTGTCTCAGAGGTCTGCAGGTCTGACTTCAAGTCTAGAAACTACTGGAGTTTATATAGGCAGGTTTGTGTCTTTTCCAATCATGTCCAAGCAACTACAATTGTAAAACTCCAGTCAAGTTATATAACCATCAGAAATATGATCGTGGAACAGGATCTAACTAAGCTCAATTAAGTGTCATGGCAAAGGCTGTAAATACTTACATTTTTAAAATATGTCAAACTTAGTTTATCATCATGAGATATTTGTCGAAATGTGAGGGAAAAATTTAAATCATATCAATTTTGAAACAAGGCTGTAACAAAATGTGGAAATGATGATACCAGATGCACTGTATGTAAAACGTAACTGTTAGACCTGACTGAACTCCACCTTAATTCATGCAAATACTGTACTTTCAGAAGAGCACAGAATAAAATGATTTTTTTTTAACTAAACCAGGTAGTCAGCAATACCCATCATCTCATCTTCAAGTACAAAGTACAGACAACATAAACAATGATTTACTTAAGTTCTCAAAATGTGCAATAAGAAATCCAACAATTAAAATCCTCGGCATTAAATGAGAAACATGTTTATTGTTACTTACCAATTCAGAATCCCATTCGAGACTTCTTTTTTTTAGGCTGGGAGGTCTGTGAAAAAGTCCTAAATGAAGCCTGCGACAGTGGCCGAAAATAAGAAGGTTGTGACCTGTTATTCAATCCAACTGATGCAGTGGCCTCGTCATCCTGCCCGGATTCTTGAGAAGAGACAAATAGAGAACTGTGGCAGTCCTGCTGCTGCAAGCATCTTGTTTCTGTACGGCCAGAACGTGACGTTTTCAAACTGGCCATAGGGGATGAAAATAGTAAGGAGAGGCTATCTGTGGTAGAGGCCTGGCTTGGTAGTTGAGAGTTAGTTGAAGGAGACTGGGAAGTACCAATGTTTTTGTCCTGCTCAGAGATTTTAGTTGCTCTCTGAGGACTTTTCGAAAATTCTGTACTTGATTCTGTCACATCTAGAGAACCTTTCAGGTTTTGATTTTCTTCATGATAATCTGTGCTCTTAGCTAGTATCCCCAGGTCTGAAATGGTATCAGGATCTGGTGCAGTCTGAGAGTTACAAATGCTTTCATCATCTGAACCCAGATACTGACTTGTGGCTGATGACCACTCCGATAAATCGTCTTGGTAATTAACGGATGATGTAAAGCTTGAAGAAAGTGCAATTCTCTTTCTGGCTTTTGCTCTCCTTGCCTGTCGGCGCTTTCTTTGAAGTTCCTTAATCTTGGCATCCCGGTTTAGACCCAGTTTTTCATCCCACCAGGTATTCCAACCATTTTTCCATGAGGCATCTAAACGCTGACTCAGATCATCTGGCCAGTCATCAGGGTCCACCTCATCTGGAACTGGGGTCACTTCTAGGGGGCGCAGGTATGTTACTCCATGAACAAGCAGCTTTCTGGACTTTAAGATCTCTCCCTGGTCTTTCCTCAATCTTTGAAACATGTCCTCCTTAAGCGTATCTCTTTGTCTGACTTTAAACTGCATTATAAGACTGGTCTTAATTTTCCTATGTTTAAAGTGGCATTTTTTTCCAACATATTGTAGCAAGACAGATTTCAACCATTTCTTCCAAATTAGTTTTAATTTGCGACTAGCCAATTTGGGAAACGCTGCACTCAGTCGTCTAGCCCAGTTACTATTAGCAGAACACATGGATGACTTCTGAAGTACTGACTCAATCCCTTCTTCTGTAGAGATACCCAACCGAGTTTCATCTGAATCATGAGAGTCTTTGTCATCATCATAGTCATTGACAACCACTTCTACTTGACTCTGCATATACTGATGTCCCTCTTTTTCAAAGTCACTGCCTTCTTCCAAAGAAACTTGTGGTTGTAATGCAAAATCCTTTTTAGATGCTGGTTCTGCAGAGTCTGCTTCATGTCGCTTGGAGTCAATTGGGTCTAAACGTCTAAGTATCTGGTAGAAAATATCCCCAGGTTCTGTGAGCTGGAAAACGCAAAGGAAGCCATTGTCCTCAGCTGCAGTTAGGCCTAAAAGAGAAAGACCTACTTGTTACACTTCAATTGAATTGTTTTCAATTATCACAAAGAAAGAGAATGCATTTCCTCTGGAACAGAACTTTATTCTGCAGGTACAGCACCCTCCATAATTAGACAGCAAGACAACAACAAGACAGCACTTAATCTCCTCCTATAACTCTTTATAATAGGTTTTCTATTGGGTTGAGGTCTGAGGACTGAGATGGCCACGAGAGGAGATTGATTTTGTGCATTGTGAACCATTTTTTAGTAGATTTGGCCACATGTTTAAAGTCATTTTCTTGCTGAAAGACCCAGTGATGACCCATCTTCAGCTTTTGGGCCAAGGCCACCAAATTCTGATTTAAAATGTCCTAATATTTTAAAGAGTTTATAATCCCATGCATCTTTACAAGTTTCCCCAGATCCTTTAGAGGAGAAACAGGCCCACAGCATCACCTAACCCCACCCTCATACTTAACAGTGAGCATGAGGTGTTCTGCATACACATCCTTAGAGTGCTTGCTGCCAAAAAGTTCCATCTTGGTCTTATCTGACCAAAGCACACGGTCCCGGTTAAAAATTACAGTTCCGCTTGGCACACGCCACCTGTTTACGCTTATAACTCAGAAACCTTGTTACCCCAACATGCTGCCATTAGATTAATTTCTCTTACAGTGAGCTTTGGAGAAATTTTTAGTTCACTTGTCCTTCTCACTGTGCATGGTGGCAAGATACACTTGCGTCCACTTCCAAGCTTGTTTGAACTTTTTTGCTTTGACTGTAGATAATGGCATCTGCAGGTGAGTGGCTATTTTCTTGTAGACACTGCCTGATTTATGAAGGTCGACACACTTGAATAGAGTGTTCTCTTGTCTTTCCCATGTTTAAGAGTGAGTTAGAGAAAAAGGCCATATTTATACCCTAGGGACTAATAAAAGGTTCCTAGATACTTTGATCCACTTTATAAACTACAGTAGAAATGACAAATGGTTCAAATACATTTCTAACAAATTAAGTGTGCCAATAATTGTGGAATCATTTTATGGAGAAATAATTATTTTTCCCCACTCGGGTTTAAGGTTACGTTTTTCTTAAGACAGTGTGTTAAAATAACATTTCAGAAACTGCTGAACACACACCATGTATCTTCTGCTTATTTATCAAAGTTATTTGCAGCCACAGAGAAATGTTTTCAACACCATTCTCTGTTATCTTAAGAGACTGAAAATCCCAGATTAGCAGATTTCTTAAATGCTCAAACCAACTCTATCTAGTATGAACGTATGGTTTGTGCAGTTGCAACGTAATCATGAAATTGCCAGATGAGTACATATACATGCAAAATACAAAAACCACAATCACCAGCGGAGTATGCGGACAATCTCGCTTCTGCTTTGTGCTGTCTGTGCGGGAGCTGATTAATCTTCAGGCTTTCACAGGGACTGTAGAGTTTTTGAATTGGGCCTTCTGCTTGGCATGCCCACTCTCTTCCACCTTTAAAATAAAAAAAAAATTTAAATAAATAAACAGATGATTTAAAAAAAAAATAATAATAATACACTGAGCTTTGAACTTTGATGCCTTAAGGCCCACAGAAAAAAAAAACTTCTGATACCAACACTATCCACACAGTGCGTCACTAAAACCCATTGAGATGTCTTATACAATCCTATGCATACATGAGTAATCGTTCTCAATTCTTAGATGCTTTAATGCTGAATACTCCGATAAATTCATCACAGTATAATCACCGATGTATTGTAATTTTTCTTACTAATCTAAATTTTACTACAGAAGAGAATAAATATGATTTAACATTTTAAGCATCAGGCATTTCATTTAATTTGTGTTCCTCAGAAGAAAATATAGTTAAGACATTTAGTAAATAAGGAATTAGTGGTAAAAGCATTCTTAAACAGGGTTTCTCCGTTTTCTCCGATGATGGCATATGAAATGAAAAACAGTGAAATGCTGAAAAAAAACCCACACATAATAACAGAGGGATTTTCTGATTTAGAATAATCTGCTTTATAAAGGTTCCACGGTAAATAAAATATTCAGTACTCGGGCAGATGACTAGGCAGACAGCATAGCAGCTCACTAGGTTTGAAACACACCAAGGTTTTCATGTTTTCCCCTTATCAAATCGACTCAAAGCCATCCATGTGACAGAGCAGAGATACTGTGAAAGACGAGAAAATTTTCGGGGGAAGTAGTAGGCTTGTAGATAAGGTTCGATTCCCGGTACCGCCAAGTTGTTATACGGCTCAAGAGACCTTGACTAAGGTACCTAAACTCCAGTTGCTTTAGTTTGCGTTAAAGGTTCTTTCACTTTTAGTATACCCATGACTGTTGCTAAAAACCACTGCCACCACACGTCATGGTGCCAACAGTTTTGTCTGTGATCAAAGTGGTTAATATTTTGTTACTCACATTATCATATTTGCCAACTGAAAAAGAACTCTTCTACTTGCAGTTTTATCATTTATTTGCACTTACCAGAGTACTGGAGCATCATGGTTTCCTGTGCTCGCTGTGCTCCCAGCAGGACTTTGGAAGTGCTGTGCTGGTCCAAAGCTTGTACTACATGGGCAAAACATGGAGGAGACTCCATCATGTGCTCCCACTTCAGGACAGGCACACAAGGCATTCGCTCATCTAGGAGGTATGCAGAGAACTGAGGGGGAAAAAAGGACGACACAGAGCCAATTATAAAGTACCAACCCAAAACCTGAGCACCGAGTTGTTCTCCCTTGGTTGATATAACAGTCTACAGCAGAGGTCACCAAACGAGCCATTTGGACTTGGTTTTAATGGGAAAGAAAATAGCGGAAGCCGCAAATAATTTGACATCTAAAATGAAGAACACTGCATATATGTCACTGTGCTGCCAGCATCCAGTAACAGCGTAACTGGGCTTAAAATACCTACCTTGGCTGCTCTGGGGCCATCTGTGCCTCTGTTTATCCGTGTTTGCACATTTGCGCATCTTTGTGTTTGACAGCGTGCGCCTCTGGAGCAGCCCCACGCAATTTCAATGCACCCAAATTCCATTCCAAACTCTTTATAGCGGGCTAGGAGTGGAATTTGGTGCAAGTTTTTTTTAATGTTGTTTGCGTGTGTGTATTGATTAAGCCTGTTAGTCTATCATGTCTGTTAATGTTTATTTTTTATAAATAATATTTGTTTCTCACAGCTTCTGGCTTACAAGTATTTAAAGCGGACTGGTTAGATGGGGCACTTATCAGGCTAGAAGTTCTAGTATCATGTTTTTATCCCTGTAGCAACAGTTTCAGTAGGCTGTATAGGTGAGGTGCACACATACTTTTGACCAGGTAGCGAATTTGTAAGTGATTTCATATGACTGATGCGTGGCATAGCTTTGCACTTGCAATTCATAATATCAAAAAAAAAAAAAAAAAAAAAAGTAAAGTTAATAGCATTCGTTAAAATCACTCCACTTTCCAAATCTTTCCTCTTTTTGACCTTTGGCATTGCAGCATTAGTATTACGGGTTGATAATGAACAATCATTATAAATTTCAACCTGTGTGGTGATGAGGTGATGAAAGCCATGACTTTGTGCCAGGTATTTGCCCAAGATCACCCTCTCTCCTCTCTTACAATCAGACGTCCCACCGATCCGGAACAATGTGTTATGATCATTGCTCTGCAGAAGAAAAAAAAAATGTACATAATGAATTACAATAACCAAAATAACAATAATTATTGCAAAGAAATCAATAACAATGTCAGAATATTTTCCAAATATGCATCTAAATATTCTAATCTCTAAGAATATTTACACTGAAGTAATATTTGCAAAGTAAGGTCTACAAGTCAACAATAAGGTTTATTGGTTATAAAAAGTCAAAAATAAATAAAATAATTTCTAATTACAAACCCGATTCCAAAAAAGTTGGGACAAATTACAAATAAAAATGGAATGTAATAATTTACAAATATCAAAAACTGACTGAATTCACAATAAAACATGGACAACATATCAAAGTGAGACAATTTGGAGTTTCACAGCAAATAATGGCTCATTTGAAATTTCGTGACAGCAACAAATCTCAAAGTTGGAACAGGGCAGTAAGTTAAGGGTACAAACAATTAGGTCAATTGGCAATAGGTCATTAATATGACTGGTTATAAACAAGAGCATCTTGGAGTGGCAATGGCTCTGAGAATTAAAGATGGGAAGAGGATCACCAATCCCCCTAAATCTGCCCCGACGAATAGTGGAGTGATGTCAGAAAGGAGTTTAAACATATCATCTACAGTGCATAAAATCTGGAAGAATCTCTGTGCGTAAGGGTGAAGGCCAGAAAACCATTCTAGGTGCCCGTGATCTTCGGTCACTTAGACGGCACTGCATCACATACTGTACTGGAAATCACAAAATGGGTTCACGAATATTTTCAGAGAACATTATCTGTAAACACAAACTGTATAGTTCAAAGAAGAAGCCTTATCTAAACAAGATGCCTTCGCTGGGCCAAGGCTCCGTTAAAATGTACTGTGGCAAAGTGGAAAACTGTTCTGTGTTCAGATTAATCAAAATTTTAAGTTCTTTATGGAAATGCCGTGTCATAAGTTATCAGCGTTCAGTTCAGAAGCCTGCATCGCTGATGGTATGGGGTTGCATTAGTGTGTGTGTCATGAGCAGCTTTTACATCTGGAAAAACACCATAAATGCCGAAAGGTATATCCAGGTTCTAGAACATATGCTCCCATCCAGATGACGTTTCTTTCAGGAAAGAACCACAATACTCCATCAATTACAGCATTATGGCTGCGTAGAACTAGAGTCCGGGCACTGACCTTTCACACATGGAAAACATTTGGTGCATCATAAAACAAAAGATACGACAAAAAAGACCTAATACATTTGAGCAACTAAAATCCTACTTTATACAATAATTAGGTTAACATTCCTATCCCTCAACTTGAAAAAACCTGTCTACTCAGTACCCAGATGTTTGCAGACTGTTGTCCCAACCTTTTGGATTCGGGTTTGTAACAAACAATAATTAGAGTCAGCACAAATCCTTTTTTTAGATTCATATAAATGGACTCATTTTTGGCCATCAATTAAAGACATCACTGAACGGGATAGTCACTGTATTAGAAATATCTGACAGGTTGCATATGATTAACTGCCCCAATTGTTAGTTATATCACAAATCAGCCCTCATATAAATTGCTGATCTGTCCACTGCATGGCAGACTACAGCTGCAGATTTTAAAACTACTGCTACAGAATGACTTTGTATGTGCATGTGTAGGACTAGCTGAGTGGCAAGCGTCAAACTGCCAATGCAACATAAGCAGAGCAGCAGGTATGGATTGGCTTAAATATGGAGGGTGTTTGCCACCTTGAGAAGCCCAACATCTATGTGCTGCACTTAATCAAAAAGGTGTACCAACCCATTATTAGCCAGGTGTTTCTAGGACAGGGATGGTTTAGTCTATATATATATGAGCTGTATTAGAGATATTAGAGAAAGAATTTAATTACACTATACACATGATAATTCCTATCTACCACTTGTTCCAGGCTTGAAACATCAGGAATCAAATTTATATGAATGCAGTTACAAAGTTACATATAGATTTATGCTTTGTAAAGCTGCTTTGGAACTATGTCCATGGTTAAATCTTTGTAGTGAAAAATAATGAAATAGGTGATTTAATATATGACAGTATATTTTGATTCTTTAGGCTGGGAGATATACTGCAGGATTTTCTTTATCTTATCTAAGTGAAGTAATAAATTAAAAAAGGCCGGCACAAAGGAATCAATATTTGCCAATACCAGATGTAACTTCCTGTACTAAAATGACCCGAGAAAGCCACGCTTATTTAACCTTATTTTAACCCTGTGCCGTTAGGTGAATATTAGCATTGGTCTTGCTGAGGATAACTTCTTGAGTTCTCTCCGCATTTGATTTGTCACAGTACACTTTGCAAAGAGCAGGTCCTGTCAATCAACATGGTGCACAATTTATTGTAAATGCCAGAAAGTGTTGGTCTAACTCTTGGACTGCCCTTGCTGGCACCAGTACTAAGTGGAGTTGGTTTGCTAATGCCAACATTAATGCAAACATGCCAACCCTTATACTATTTATTTCCCTAGATTAAATTGTAAGGTGGAGGATCAAAAAGTTGAAGGTAGAGTAGATTACAACACTGCCTCACTAGTGGTCGGGGGTTTAAACCAGTTACAATCGGAACCACTTTCCACTGTAAATCTTTGCTTGTTCACAATCCATTAAATATAAACACACTGTAATTGAGAATGGACAGTATTATCCTAAACTAGATCAATAAATGTGTATATTCTTATACCTCTAATAAACTATATCAGAATCTAATGTACATCAAATTAAACTTTAAATCTCAGGAAACAGTTGGTCAACAATCAAGAACCCTCTGAAGAACGTATTATTAAATGTAACCTTAGACTTGTTCGTTTATATTTGGGATGAACAAACAAAAAAAAAGCCAAAAACAAATTACGTTCATAAATAAAAGAAAAAGGGAAACAGCTTTGTGGTTGTACTCATACTCTGATGTCTGTAAGCTCTGCTCCAGTCCTGTCAGCGTAAACCATCACTCGGGGATGAGCTGAAAACTCGCACCACCTCCACAGTGAATTGTGATTGAAGTACAAGTTTGTCTTCATATGCCGGATCTTTTGCAGCCTGGAACATCAACATACTATTATAACTCATCATACTTCAGAGCATGTTTACTGAGAAAAAAA
>JAOUQV010000018.1:367292-380271 GCA_028565295.1 Aspidoras spilotus | reverse complement strand
ATGGGTGTGGTGATCAAGTCTCCACAACTTTTTAATATAGTGCAGAAAAATACCATTGTTTCTGAAACAGTTAAAAACAAATGGACAGAATGCAGGGAGACATTTTTATTAAAAACTATAAAAAGCAATATACTGTTTTTTTCAGATTAAAACATGTTAGAAACAATTCAATCATTAAACATGGCAAATAAACTGGAAGACGTACAGTACCTGAACAGTCACGATTTATAATCAAGGATCTTGTTGCATTATTGGAAATTTTAAACGAAAACTCATATGACATCCGTATACAAAACATACGGTCAGGGATCTGTGCAGTTTTAAAATTTTTAGGGTTGGTCAGAAATCAGAGACTAAGGATTTTTTTTAAACATCATTCCTACACGATTAACCGCATCACTGGAATTTGGTCACCGTAACACATAAGAAAAAACTTACTTTGAGGCCATATTTAAGTTTGATCTGTTTGAGCTGTCTCTGTCTCTGCACCTCTTTGTCCTCCTTACTCAGGACAATGCCTAAACAAGACATGAACACACAGATCAGACATTTTAATCCTCATTATAATTCAGTATAAGTAGTGTTCTCATCAGCAGTATTGTGTGATCCTTATATCGTTCAGCTGATTGTATACCCGAGTTATCTTCTGAGCGGCGATAGCTTAGGTGAGCTCGGACCTGTCCTGGTTCACAAGCATCACACGTGTCTGAGCCCATGTGAATGTGAAAGGATAAAACTGTTTCACCCAGTTTAACTTCATCACCATGTGTTAAAGGGCAAGGGTCACAACGCACTTTGGGCTGCAAAGACAAACGCACACACAAAGACAGTCACAGAGGAGCAGATCTTATTACTGATCTGTATTATACTGTACGATACAATACTACACTACTCTATGGTGCCAATGACTAGAAAATGTGGCTGTCAGCAAATGTGACATTTTCACTTAGTGTAGAAAAAAAACAACAGTTAACTATTTAAACATCAACCTGATTTCCTTAATAAAAAAAAATCAGGAGTGATGAGGTGCTATACCTGTAAAATTCTGTTGCCATTGAGCACGGTGCCATTCTGGCTGCCCTGGTCTACTAACATGTAACAATGCTGATCCTGGTCAAAATATACTTCTGCATGGCACTACACACAAACACACACACCAAATTACACATCTGCATAAATTACACATCAGCAAAAATCACACACGCCTGCATAAATCTCACACGCACCAAATTACACATCTGCATAAGTCACACACGCACCAAATTACACATCTGCATAAATCTCTCGCTCTCTCTCTCACACACACACCAAAATACACACTGGCATAAATCACACACACATTAAATTACACATTAGCACACGCACGCACAGACATGCACACACAAACATCTGCATAAATCTTGAGTACACACAAATAGCTGTAAATACACATTGCACCAAAATGCACACAGCAGAAAAACACACAACAGTGAAATTATGTAACATGTATTCTAGATGTACACCCCACATTTAAATAATGTATAGGTTCTGTGTTCTGTGAATACATATATTATAGAGGACAAAAGAGGCAACTGATTAAGAATGTAATTAGGTGTACTAACATAAAACAATTATGTCAGTGGTATAAGAAATATCTTGAGGACGCATACCCTGGTTTGCTACTGGGATATTTTATAGAAATGAAAGAATCAATTAAACAAAACATGAAATCCCTGCCTTGAACTAAACATAATCACATATTTTTTGTTTCTTTCTGCATGTCACATACTATACTATTGCTAGTCTCAAAATCTTGAGACTAAAGGAATCTGAAGACTATATCCAAGCTGATTAATTCCGACAGATCATACCTTACTGACTCCCACCTCTGGAATCCTGATGGCATGGTTCATATCCTTCTCCCTGCAAAAGCACCCACATGATACATTCATACATAATGATGATTTGCAAAACCACAAACAGCCGTCGCACGCAATACTAACCGGCCAATAGTAGAGACGCTGTCAGCTGTAAGAATAAAAAGAGTTCCAGGCTCCAGGACAGGCGAACGAACCACAGTCACTCTTATGCAGGGAGGCCACCCTTCTGTAACACAAACACACACACATTATCCAGAAAGTTTTATGACCCTTTTACTTTTCATGATGCAGCCTTGTGCTAAAAAGAAAATATAAAATCAATCTGAACTCAAGATCCCGCAATAAGAAAAAGAAACTCGATATCTTTAGGTGTAACTCCTGAAGGCAATGTTCAATCATCACAAAAGAATTTATATATCTAGGTTATAGGGTGTTAGCGTACAGACTTAAGTGAAATGATATGTGGTATATATGAAGTCAAACTGAGGTCAGTTGACAGATTTTTAAATCTCACCCTCCACTGGTTGCGAGTCTCTCTCTGGGCTGTATGAAACTTGAGAGGTAACTGGAGATGTAGATAGAGATGATGATGATGAGTCCTTAGACTGCAAGATCTCTCCTTCTTCTGGGTCACTTTCACTGCAATTACTAGCAGACTGTGCTTTACGATCTCTGTGTGGATGTGACTCCCTCTTCTTCTTCTTTTTCTTTTTTTTCTTCCTGGCTTGAGAATTTGCCCTGTTCCTCTTATGCCACCTGCTGTGTGAAGAAGACAGGCATCTCGTCCTGCTCCGTGACCGAGAATGGCGTGTCCTGCTCCGTGAACGCGAAAGGCGTGTCCTGCTCCGTGATCGTGAGAGGCGTGTCCTGCTCCGTGATCGTGAGAGGCGAGTCCTGCTACGTGATCGTGAGAGGCGAGTCCTGCTACGTGAACGTGAGAGGCGAGTCCTGCTACGTGAACGTGAGTGGCGAGTCCTGCTACGTGAACGTGAGAGGCGTGTCCTGCTACGTGAACGTGACGGACGCTTCCTGCTCCGAGATCCTTCTTCTTTATTCTGTGAAACTGTTTCACATTTTTTCCCCATGCTGTGCTGCTCTGGATCTTTTGCAGCTTTGGGTTTCGCCTTTATACCATTTTGGCTCTATAAGATAGGAATTAATTTTATTTCAAAAAGCATGTCAACAAAGTTAACTCTTATCATAGGAGCCTGTTTTTTTGAGATTTTCACAAGTATCAGTACTTGATTTTTGTAGGATCCTCTTACAGTTTCATCATTTTTACATAGAGATTATGCAGAGTGAAGAGTCACAATCTCTCAATGTCCGAAGTACAATCACTCAATATTAAAAAAAAAAAATTTTAACAATTAAAAATAATTGTAAAAAATGCCAAATATTGTGTAGGGTCTACTTGTACAACTACTGCCACATTCTTTTAAGTGCTGCTATTGCGTTCTGTAGATTTATCCACTACACTGCCAATGCTGGTCTTTTTTACAAGCTGTTTGCAGAAGCATATACAGTGGTACTTGAATGTTTGTGAACCATTATGAATTTACTATATATTTCTGCATAAATATGATCTAAAACAATCAGAATTTCACACAAAAAGTAGATAAAGAGGACAAATGAGTCAAAACTATTATATTTTATACTATTATATTTATTTATTGAGGAAAATAATCCATTATTATATATTTGTAAATTGAAAATGTATGTGAACCTCTAGGATTAGCTGTTAATTTGAAAGTGGAATTAGAGTAAGGCATTTTGTAATCAATGAGATGACAAACGGGTGTGAGTGGGCACCCTTTTGTTTTAAGAAAAAGGGATCTATCAAAGTCTGCTCTTCACAACAAGTTTGTGGAATTGCATCATAGTACAAATAAAGAAGATTTATGAGGACCTCAGAAAAAGAGTTGTTGATGCTCATCAGGCTGGAAAAGCTTACAAATCCATATCTAATGAGTTTGGACTTCACAAATCCACAGTCAGACTGATTGTGTAGAAATGAATAAACATCGAGACTATTGTAACCCTCCCCTGGAGTGGTTGACCAACAATGATCACTCTAAGCGCAAGGCATGTAATAGTCGGTGAGGTCGCAAAGGACCCCAGTGTAATTTCTTAGCATAGTGTAAAGCCAGAAATGTATCCAGAAAGTTAGCTAAGTGGTCAATTAAAATGAAGTATGCCGTTCATTGTAAACAAGTACTAGAAAAATAGGAGCTGTAGTATTTGAAAATAAAAGTTTATCATAGTAATAAAGGTAAGTAGCCATTTGTGTCACCAAAAAAACTCTGAACCTTTGAGGGATTTCCTAAGTATAAATTTAGCAACAGGTCTAACAAGTCTGTTAAGATATGTAAGGTATGTCTTTCATAAATAATAATTTATGTCCTGCACATTACCCAGATGCTTGGTCAGTAGTTTGTTCTTCAAAGCAATATTGAATATTTTATTAAGAAATTTACATGAAGGAGTGTACAGATGGGTTACAAGGCCAGGGGGAAGTTAAGGTCCCAGCTGAGGTGCCCTTGGGTAAGGCACCTAACCCCCGATTGTGGCGATGTGGAGGCTGCTCACCAATCCAGGCACGTGTGTGTATATGCGTGTTTCACAGCACGGATGGGTTAAATGTGCTCAACACCTGCTACAAGAGTTCTGTTGCTACAAAAAGTTAGACCTAACGTTAATTTAATTTATCTAGAATTTAGGCAACTTTAAACATTTTACCTTGGCCTCTGTATGCTCTGGTCTCTGTAAGAGCTTCTTGCTCCTCCATTTGTTGACATTCTCTTGGGTACTGACGGTCTGATCTGGTTGTACTGTGGTGAGTTCCACTCGAGAGTGGAACTGATACTTTCCACTGTTGTCATCATAGTAGTAGTAAATGCCTGTATTGGCATCATAATACAGCTGGCTGTTCTGAAAACCCAAAACTTTACCAATTAGATTCAATAGACAATAAACTGTATATTATTATTTAATTGATGTTTACAGAAGATTTAGCAAGGATATAAAAGAGCAGAAGTTTCCAAGGACATAAAACATGTCCTACCGAGTCATAGTAAAAACCAGTGGAATGGTCATAGTACATTCCTGAGCTCTCATCAAAAACAAAGCCCGTCTGATTAACTGCCTCTTCTGCTGTGGCTCTTAACATTGCTGCTATCGATGAGCTGTTGGTGTCAACCATCTCCTGCACAAACACACACACGTACATACATTAACTGTAGCTGTGTAATTGTTTTGTCCCTAGTATCAACATTTAACCAGTCAGAAAAGAAGTGAGTTAGGAAGAAACTATCATCACAGTGTACTTGATGTCAGGCCAGACAATAATGATACTGACGTGATCCATTAGGAGACTAGTAGTACATTACAGTAAACTTAATGATGGCTAATATGAAGCTCAATTCCTAAAACAGTTCAGGCAACTGAATGTAATAGAATTCACCACTCAGCCTATCTACTTTATAACAGATTCTTATAACTGGAAGGGTGGCATGGTGGCGCAGTTGATAGTGCTGTAGCCTCACAGCAAGGAGGACCCAGGTTCAATGCTGGGTGGGGCAACCTGGGAAATCTCTACGTGGAATTTGCATGTTCTTTCCGTATTCACTTGGGTTTACTCTAAGTGCTCCAGTTTCCTTCCACAATCCAAAGACATGTACGTTAGGTAAATTAGACTAGCTACATTTTTATTGACTTGTGCATAGATGTGACTTTGTGTACAACCTTGTTCCGGTCATTAGAAATGGCCACTATTGCTAAAAATAACGTTAAACAATAAATAAATATAAATGCCAAACTGCTTTGAAAAGACAGGAATAAATTCTAACTTAAAGTTATATTTGCACTACAATTAATATTAAAAACATATATTTGGAAAACCCATTTAACCCATTAATGGATAGAGCCCATTAAAAAAAAACAAGCTGGTGATTTATTCTTAACATATAGAACAATATGGCTCTAAATCAATTTGAAAACAAAAGCCTTATTTGTCCACTTTTAAGGCACTGAAATTTCATGTTTTGTTGCAGAATATGTTCTGGTCACTTTTGCACTTTGTCAGTGCTCTCACCCCTAGAGGTAGCATGAGTCAGCATTTACAACCCACAGAACTTGCTCAGGTAGTGCAGCTTATCCAAGACGGCACTTCACCGAAGCTATGGCAATAAGGTTTACTGTGTCTGTCAGGACAGTATCCAGAGCATAGAAGAGATACCAGGAGACAGGGGGTGCACCAGGAGACATGGAGGGGGCAGTAGGAGGGCAACAACTCAGCATCAGCTACCTCCTCCTTTGTGAAAGCCGGAACAGGAGGAGCACTGCCAGAGCCCTGCAAATTGACCCCCAACAGGTCACTCTTTATTTTATTTAATCGTTATTTTACAAAGAAATATCCCACTGAGGTTAAGAATCTCTTTTCCAAGGGAGTCTTGGCCAAATAATTCCCTTTTAATAATGGGAGTACAAAAGATGTTTTCCATACAGAAGGTATGTAATTGTTTTTCACAGTGAGATCAAAAAACAGTTGTAAGAGGCTCAGCCTCCAATTTGACTGCTGCCAGTTTTAAAAAGGAGGTTTAAGATACTTCTTATAGATTATACGATGATTAGTTTTAGGCACCTACGTATTTCCAATAGTAGCAACAACACAATGGTCAACTTCCAAACACAAGAATTTATGAGGAGCATTGGTAACAATCAGGTCAATCAGAGTTGATTTATCTGGGCTTTTGAGGTTTGGTCAATACCATCATTTTTTAAGCATATCAAGAATGCCATGACCCCACATGTAGACTACATGTAGCTACATAGTTTTAATAGATACCTATGACAAATGGCTCATTCACTTTTTTGGAAATGTGCCTCATGGTATTATTTATACTTAAAACCTTATGTGCTGTACTTTGATTTATAAAAAAAATATATTTGCACATATAGCTTATGGTCATGGCTGAGGATAAGTAACACATTCACTGTGTAATTGCTCAGTGCGCACACACTTATCTTACCTCTGTGTCGGCCATGTTGATCACTTCATCTGACTGTTGAAAACTAGCTGTTTCTGTCTCAGTTGTAACGGGATAGGTGTCAGCGGTCCCCTGAATTTCAGTTGCAGTGTTAAGCATGGGTTCCGCAGCAGCTTGATAGTATCCACTATAGTAATAACTGTAATCTAAAATAAAGGAAAGTTTTATTTTTTACAGCGAAATGAATGTGAAAGTGAAGTAAATGTGATCCATTTGCCACTATGCTTGCACACAGCGTTTAACCCATTCGTGCATTAAAACTCAAATATTTTACACATACTGGTGAACTGAGCACACGAGAAACAGGGGCTAGGTGCCTTGCAGGTAATGGAAATCAAACAAGGGACCTTCCAGTCACAAGGCTTGTTATAACCACAAGCCTACCACTGATAGTAATTGATTTTACTGAGTTGCATTAACATTTTTGCATAATATTCTGTTCGGGAATATAAACTCATTCTGAACTGATGCATTAATGCAGAATTCATATAAATATATACTATATTGGTACTAAAAAATAAAACCATACATAAGACATTAGTATATGACATAGTATATGACATAGAATATTATAAAACATTTGAATTTATATAGTTTTGCAAGAAAAGTAAGGTATTAGAATTTTTCCTCAAGCATTCCCAGGATATAGACAAGATTATAATGAATTTTACATGCACATGTCCAAATAAATTTGATCTTTAATAAAATTATTAGTAGAAATAATTCTAGCTAATATACTGTACAGATCACATGTGAGTTGATAAGTTAATTAATATTACATTAGATTCTGTGGGAATAGATGCTGCTCTCATGCCAAATCCAACAGGACCATGTACTGTTTAAGATGCAGGACAATAATATATATAAATAACGAACGCTTATACGGATTCAAAAAAGCCATTCGTTTGTGAATTTTACAAAAGCTGTTTTAAACAGAGTACATACAACCACTGTTATTGTAATCAATTGAACTCTTATACACATATAACATTAGATTGAAAAGTCGTCAGAATGATCTGGCATAAAATCTCTGTCTCTCATACCTGGACAACAAGCTGTTGTTTCCGCAATAAAAAAAACCAACGCAAGTCATTACTAGCATAAGTAAAGTCTTATAGTTAGAATTTGTGTGGACGTGACAGCACCTGTCTCAGCCTGGATATAGTCATCAGTTTGAATCTCAACTTCCACACGGCTCTTCTCTTTTTTCTTCCGCTCATGAAGCTCGGCGCTTAGCTCCTCAACCTGCATCACACGCAAACATGCACAGGCATCATGAATAATTATGTCTAATGCTCCATATGACTAAAATAGATATCTCACAGAAAGATTGCATTACCTGCCGTCTTAGATCATGATTAAAGCTCTCTGTGCTCCTCTGAAGCCTCAGACTTTGGTCCAGCTGCTTCTGCACTCTCTTCAATTCAATCTGACACTTCTCCAGCTCCTGCTGCAAGCACCTCATCTCCATCTGCAGACTTGATACCATTGACCCACAGACTTTCATATTCTGACCTGCAACCTCAGAGCCCAAAGTACTTTCTTTCAAGAGAACTGGTTCAGATTTCGACTCGTCATCCATATTTAGGCTCGTCTCCTCAGTCGTGGACATTTCATTCATCTGAGACACCACAACTTCATCTTCCTGGAAAACCGCTGGTTCTGATTTGGACTCATCCTCCAGAGAAACAGACTGTACTTCCATTTGGAGAACAATATCTGATTCCTTCTCCATGTTCCAGACTCTCTGAAACTAGCAATAAGTTAGTAGAAGAGTTAATTTAAGCTGCTTATCCCATCTGGGAGTTCCAGGTGCCAGCTTCCCTAAGACCGTAATTAAGTTTTAAAGGTTCTAATGAGGTAATTCTCATCTTTAAAATATTATTTATCTTATGTGACTATGTTTTAACATGAATGGCTGAAAGAGTGTAGACTATTATTTCTACATGAAACTACTATATTAAAACAACATATTTAAATATATGTTTATTAAATAAAAATGTTCTACTCCAATTTCTGTGCAGCATGATCCAGAATAATTATCATTGCTGATATGACAAATGATATACCTATGAGTGAAAAGTATGCTACAATAATAAAACTATGGCACTTTGCTTCCTTTATTTGCTAATAATATGTTTTGTAATGATCTGCACATGTTCATGACAGTTTGATTAGCATTGCCCAATGGTTTATTTTATACATGAATATAAATACTTTAATAAAACACTCTTCCCATCTCCTGACTCTTCCTCACAGCATATGAGTGTAAATAAGAAATTACCCCCTCCCCTTCTAGGGCATTATATCTAAGTGGTTAAGACGTTTATTATTGGCCTGCATGTCAAATCCCACCACACACTGCCAAATACAAGTTTAAATTGGGTAAAAGCAGCTTGAATATATGTTAATGTATCTAATATTTACAAAGACAGTTTAACACACAATACAACGGCTGAACTGATGTAATGTTACCTGTTGAGAAGTGCTATGTGTCTCAGTAGAGTCTAGTATGTAGTGCACTACATGGTCAAACTGACACACAGAACCCTCGGCTAGTTAAACACACCGCTTCCGCCCGTTTTCCAAAAATGTATAGTTGACTGATTTTTAAGCTTGACTTATATACCACGATTAAAATTTCATGGTTCATCTGCCTACGAATCTTACTCAGTTATAATTTTGGTAAGTAAGCAACAATAAAGGAAACGCGACATCTTTACGTTCCTTATTCATTTTTAGCTAAACAAGTTGACTCTCTTCTTCTTCTTCGGGTTTGACAGGAAACTTTCACTCTTGGGGATCAATACTGCCATCTAGTGAACGTCACTTGACTATTCTGCCCTCGGCTATTTTCTTTGCGGTAATTATCTCACTTTGTTCCCAAAAGTTTTCGCTCGCCGGCCTTGACTCACATAAAGGCTAATCCAAGGGTTCAATATGACGCCTGCCATTTGCAACTAGAACAGCCTTAACTCTTTTGTAAATGTTTAGGAATGTGTTTATATGAATTTTCGACCATTCTTTCAAAAGTAATTTATTCTTCATTGAATTACTGAAATAAATTATTTTGATGATATTCTAATTTACTGAGATCCACCTGTATATTTAACATGGAGCTCTTGTACTTTGTACTCCTCTGCACCGTTTATGGCTCCTCCGCTCTTTGTACCTGATGCGGTGATCAGGGAACAAGCCACAGTTGTATCTGTTGCTGAAACACTGGCACCACAACACTTTCGGGCTGTGAGTATATCTTCATGGTCAAAGTTTAAGCCTAGCTGGTCATGTTGCATTCTGCTATTCATGAGATAGCCCAAAACCTTATAAGAATCATCATTTGGGTACTAGGTGTTCCTAATCCAGTAATTGTTCAGTTTAATAAAAAGCTTTTAAAAATGCAATAGTTATAAAATACACCAAGTACAACAATTATTGAAGTCAGTGAAGTCAGTTCACATTTTAGAGACTTATGAATGATTAACTGCTATGAATTCTTGCTGCTATTATATAATGTCATAGTTAGTGTCTTATTCTGTGGAGGCTATTGTATGTTCAGTTAATTGTCTTTTTATTGTCTTATTTTGCATAGCACATTGGAGTTAGAGAACCACAATTTCGTTTAGCGGTGCACTGTTGCACTTGACTTTGACTTTTAAAAAAGAGGAAAAACTGGAGAAAATGTGTTATTTTTCTGCCACATTGACTGTTACACTCTGACAGTGTAACATGTTAAAATCTATGGAGGGAAACATTAAGGACACAGGTAATAAGAGGGAAAACAAGAAGGAATGTTTATTGTCAGTTCCTGAGGAATGTGGATATAGATGATGGCAAGGTAGGTGAGGCCAAAGGTCTGACAGAAGCTATTAGATTGCAGAGTGGGACAGGTTTCAGACACGGCAGGTCTAAGACTATGGCTGAATAAGGATTTAGATTAGATCAGGAAGAATAGACATATCAGCCAGAGATCAAGAAGGCATGCAATGATCCACATTTCCTAAAACAAAACTCTAAAAATGAAGAGCAGATGATTAAGATAGGAAAGCAGGAAACAAGGAAACAAAAACCTATCAAAAATACCAATAAAAGTTAAGACACTGCCATCACCATGCCATAACATGCTGCTTACATACATGATCCTTCAGTAATAACTGAAATATGTAAAAAGAAAGCTTTATATTAAAAATGCTTGCAGTATTTTACTTGTGCATCTTACGGCATTGTTATTTATTTACTTTTATTTTTATTTAATTGCCTAGACAACTTCATTTTATTTTAATGAATATACTGTAAATCCTTTTCTGCATTTCATGCCTGGAACACATTTCAAAATGAGATAGGACAGTGACACTTTAGAGCTAGTACTTATGCACCAAATTAAAATATTATGTAAAGACAAAGAGAGATGCCAACAAATGATTACCTTAATTTGGTACTTATTGAGGGACAGAGATGGTCAAATCCCTAGTTTCTTAACAAATATAAAAAACAAACAAATATGTAAAAAGAAAGCTTTATATTAAAAATGCTTGGAATCATCTGAGATGGACCATCACAAAATGGAAACATGTACTATGGTCAGACAAATGCTCTGTACAGGGAAAAGATATATGCCAGCGCCTGGTATGGATTTGTGTCAGTAGGTAATTTACAATTTTAAGCTTTATGTTGAAAACAACATAGAAATTTTGGAGCAACATTTTCTGCCTTTAATGCCATTTCGTATCCATGGACAATGTGAACTACGATGCAAAAAAATAAGTCCCCAATAGAGAATGCGTGGAGACTTGGAGTGATTCACAACATGAAACATGCTTGCAATAAGAGGGGGGGGCAGTTAACAACAGAAATATGTAGTCACGTGTTACTCTGTGTCAAAATACATTAGTGTTGTGAAAACGAATGGTATTATTATAGACTGATAAACAGTTTGCTCTCCTAACTTAGTTTGGATAATTGCATGATTTTTGCAGATTCCCCCTCACTTTCTTCCATCAGAACTTACATGTTTGACCGTGACGCGGAGTGACGTACTTCCACGTCACGTGGTTACAGGAAGTTGTTGTAGATATTGAGATGCTGATGCGTTCTGGGAAATAATAGTTTCAATAATGGCGACAGCGTGTGTATGCAAGCCTCATTCTTCAGGTTTCAGTTTCGAAAATTGTAAGAGGTAAGAGCAGAAAATGTAAAGTATTTACAGTTGTTATATTTATGCCTGTGGCTTTTTTATGTTGTACATTTTGGTATTACGTCTGTCTTTATTTGCTTAAGAATTTGCTAATATGCTAACGGTCTATATGAATGATTCAGCAGATTTTCCTTCAGCTATATTGCGATTAGTATAAAATCAAACATAATATTACCAAATCCACAAGTTTCGTTAATTATTCTTATCCTTTTCACCCCTTCTTTTATGAGCGCGATCCAATTTATATAGGGGATGACTGTGTAAAATACCGGTGCGCTAGTTAGCCGCATGCTATACTGTATGTCCATTCCACGCTGTCTCTGTGAAATTTTATTTATGTACAAGAGAAAGCGTGTGACTTGACATAGGAATAATATTTAAAATATATAAAAAATATTTGCATTTTTGTTTAGTTATTTTTATGCAGTAAGCGTTGTATGTAAACATTTAATTATTTGACCTGCCATGTTCAAAGAAAGAGAGACGATGGACTGTAAATAAATCCTTTTAGCTGATTTTTATATTTTATTTTATTTTTGCTCGATAGACTGTTGAGGAGGTGCTTTGAGTCTGTGGCTTTGACTATTCAATCATTAATCCAAGTGAAATGGAGAAGAAAAACGGAATTATGGCTCTAGATTTTGTTGCAATACAACGTTTTGAAGCATACGTTTCTTGTTTTTTAACACTTTTTCCACCTGACAGCAAGTTTTCTTATTCACTCATTAAAATGATTTTGGCTGAGCTGTAAGCCGCGAATGCACTGTCCACCTCTTTATCAGAATCTTCTTCTTTCAGCCCCTCCCTTTTATCAGGGGTTGCCACAGCGTGTCAGTCTTTTCCACCTCACTATGTCCCCTGCATCTTCTGCTTTCACACCC
>JAOUQV010000018.1:204433-214643 GCA_028565295.1 Aspidoras spilotus | reverse complement strand
GGTGCCTTGCCCAAGGGCACTTCAGCCATGACTTGTTGGCACTTGGAATCAAACCAGGGACCTTCCGGTTGCAAGGCCGGTTCCTTAACCACAAGCCTACGACTGCCCCGTATTATTATTGCATCCCGTTTTTATTTACAGTTTGTACTCAGTCCCAACCGGGTTTGTACCTAATATAATTTAAGCAGTTTACCCTGGAATCATTTGTTTAAAAATAATAACAGAAATCATCAGTAAAATTGCGTGTATCTACATACCAAGTTTCTGCATACACTTGTGTAGTCTTTCCTCCAAGCTACTGATGTGCAAGTTCAAGTCTTCATAGTCGTAAGCTCCTAATTCCTGCTGAAGCAAGGCCAGGTTGGCAGTCAAGTTCTGCACTTCTTGCTTGAACTGCAGAACAACCTGAGCATCCGCTTTGTACTCTTCCAACACAGGAATCAATGGCCGCAATTCTGCCATTTTCTCCTTCATCGCCTAAAAAGTCCCACAAATTATTATCAGACCTGCTGCATAGGTTTTGGTGTCCAAATCTGTTTTCCGATGGTTTTTAATGTAAACTTGTTGACCACTTGATCACTACTAATTTGTCAGCTTAAGATATGTGGGACATGGCAGAGTGTAAATTAATTATGCCAACTGGAAACCAACAAAATTAAATTTCATATAAGAAGGCTCACCTTCTGATCTGTAACTCAGAGCCTTAACCACTGAGCCAATGACTGCCCCTTGGGTTAGCGTTAATAGGATCTTTAGATGGATACCTTAATCCTAGACCAATTCTGTTATGGTGGCTTTACATTTTTAATCACTTGATGATTATGGAGAATGGTTGTGAAATTGAGATGGTGAATACTGACTAATAGTTAATCCTGTCAAAGTAGATCAAAGGTAGTCTTTCTTCCAACACTCAGTTATATATGTACATAACCCTATTTTAAACAAAAATGACCAAACCGTCAAATAAACGTGTGTGCAGTTCTGGCTTACTGTAGTTGTGATTGTATATTAAGATAAAGACCACCACGTTGGCTCATTTTCCCTAAACATACTTATTGGGGTTTCAATGGTAACAGATTTTGTATGAAAGAAGACATTTATTTGTCTGTTGATCTGAAAACCATAGAAGAAGTGATATGTAGAGCTAATGGAAGAGTTTTCAGTTTATATCAGGACCTAAATAGAATCAGTTTAGCAATTCTCCTCTGGTTGAAGCTGTAAAGCATCACATTTAACTAGGGATTCTGTTTTTTTTACAGACACACTGTCCTTACGTTTCTGTGTATGTTAGTGTTTAGCAAAATATCACATAAAAATGTGATATTTGATTCAGTTTTTAATTTTCCTTGTGTTAAATTTTTTCAGACTGGAGTAGTTGCAGTAGTAACAGGAGCTGCTCAGATACTGTAATCCTATGGGCAAATTCAGCCAAAATATTTGGTGCAATATGAATGGGTTTTTTTCTGTTGCAAAGTACATTTTTGTAAAAGAAATAAGTGACCAGCAATGTCATATCCTAATTTTTTTTAAAATACAGAATAAAACAGATTTATGAAGCATATAACCTCAGTAATTTACACAACTACAGTAAGTCACTAGCTGATTTAACAACGGTAGGCATTATAAATCAAACAAAGGCAGGTTTAACAGTACTGGAATCACTATATAGGGTGGGGTGAAAAGAGATCATGCTTCAACCAGCACCATGCTTCATCTAATTAAAATAAAAATAAATTACAAAACAAAGATGGAATAACAACAAGAGATTGTCTAAGTATATATTAATGCATACAGTGTAGAAGAGCAATTATGAGGCCAGAAACCAAATTACGGTAAAATCTGAGCAGAAATGAAATGCTGAAGACACAGGTTATAGTTTTTGGAAAGCACTTTATTGATTATCATGTGTTCCAACAGCAAAAGGTACTCATGCTCAATTTGACACGTTACACAGGACACTAGCTTGCAATCGTCCATTTAATCATAATATTACTGAAGTAAACATACTGTATATTGCGTATATAGCATATGAAAATCAATGCGAGAAGGTGTGTGATCGTGTAAAGCAATTAATATAATAAACTAGAATAGTGATTTATGAATCTAATATGAAGAGGATTTGGGTGTGCATGCAACATAAATTTGTTGAGTAAAGATGGGGAGGGGCTTTACGTCGATTAACGTGTGAGTAATGGTGATAAACATTTTATTCCCAATCAGGGGGTTAGATCTGCCTCTTCTGGCCTCAGGCTCTCCTACAATGTCTTTAAAGTTAGCCCTGCAAGCAAGAAACAACAAACTGAGAAGAGGAAACTAACTCTCTAACCTGACTCAGACACTCGTGCACACAATGGTGGACATGCATTTAAAATGTACATGCAAGACTTTATTTTATTTACATTACCCCCAGCCCACTAAGATTGAGAGAGTTTAAAATGTGTAAAGTTGTTATATACACTGAACAATCACTGGATTAGGAACACCCATCGGGAGGAGTATGATCATGGATAAAGTGGCACAATTAATATTATTTCCAGAAATCTGAAAGAAATTAAGTATGCATGTTGCGCTGTTCGTTTCTGCATAACCCCCAGCTCTTTAAACCCCACCCCACTAATACTGATGCTTCTAAAACAGGTATTACATCATTGGGAAATTTTTATATCTACTGAACGATTACTGGATTAGAAGCACCTGTCACGTGTCACAGTCGGCTCTCATATAAAGTGTTGCTCTGTCCTCATTTGGCAACATTTACCTAGTCATCACTCTTGCAGATTACATTTATGTATTCCATGATGTGGAAAATACAAGTCTTTTTGCAAAAGAGACGAATTAAAATGGCCGTAAGAAAAAGACAGTAATTCACAGAATGTGTAACGTTATTATTTTGCTAAGAAGAAACTGGGTGTTTTAAATTTAAATGCTCATATCTTTTTGTCTCTGCGCTACTGCGAACTCTTAAAATCTGGCATGATGTAGGATATGCAGCACTGACTTGAAAGAACCCTCTGGGACATTTTTTTTAAATCAGAATGTGGACATTGTCAGTCACTGTCCTTTTTTTTACATAAATGACTGCATAGAGCCACCGATGACCACTTATGTGTCTGACCACATGGATATTTACAGCTGTTATATATAATATATACAGGCATGGGCTAAATTCCGTATAGAGTCAGCTAAATTGCGTCCTGTAATTATTTATAAAAGATGTACCAGCATGTTATTAGCGGGTGTAATCCAGCGATTGTTCAGTGTACTTTCCCATGACCAATTTTACTAATCTGAATATGAAAATGAAATAGGCGTGGCTAAGAAAAATGATGTCCATTTGCCCTCTTTCATATGGAATACCTTGTATTGCTTGGCAAGGTTTTGCTTGTGAGTTTCCTCCACTTGTCGGAATTTTGTTTCCAAGCCTCTGAGCTGGTCTTCCATTCTGACCACGTACTGTAAATCCTTCTGTGTCCGCTGGTCCAGCATCTGGATTGACTTAGTCATGTTCTGCACCTACACACACACACACAAACGCACACAGAGCGAGCGAGGAAGAGATAGATAGAGAGAGAGAGAATGAGTAAATTGAAGACAGAAATAAACTAGATTTGATTATTTTTTTCATTATTTATTTACTGAAGCAAACACAATAATACTTGAAACCTCACATTTTGCTTATCTAAAGAAACTGTGAATGTGAGCACTAGCTATTCATCATTTTGATGTAAGAACATTAGATGTATAAAAACACATAAAAAAGCTTTAAAAGATCAGGACCTCAATATGAGCGGACAATATGAGCTCCCAAAAAGAGAGTTCTCAAAAGTAATTTGTCAAACAATGATCTGCTTACATTAGAAAGGACCTAGAAAGTAAAGTACATCTACAAACTAAAATATAAATGAAGTTTCTAGGTGAATGTATAAGGATTTTAGACTAATTTGAGTGTACACTCTTCCTTTACTGCTCTGTGACATCATGTACTCCAAGTCCAATTAGGTTTTATTGGGTGATTCTTGAAAACTCATTAAAAAAAGTGAATAAAGGATGCCATCACCCTAAAGTAAGTTGAAAAGATGGGTTCGGGTGTGCACAGCTCCAAGCTTGCCGAACATGACAGAGGTACAGCAGTTTGAAATAAGAGCCATTCAATATAGATTTTTTATTTAGAAACAACTATCAAACTGATATCAAACACATTTGTGTGTAACTGTGTGGTACAAGCATAATAATCATAATTATACAAGAAAATATTAGCATGACAAATAAGGACTTGTATTGCCAAAGCTTGGCAAAGCACAGGAAAGAATGATGATAACAAAATAGAAAAATAAAAATAAAAATATAAAACAGAAATAATAAAATGTAAATACAAATTAGTTCTCTGCATTTAATCCATCCAATAAGAACGGCCAAAGCAGTGTGTTGCCCCTATTAAGGCGCACAAGGAGTAGTTTGGGGTTGGGTGCCTTGCTCAACAGTTTGGAATCGAGTTTGTATGGTGTGCTAAATGTTTTCCATCTGGACTGCAGGCTGGCCAGTTCAGTACCTGGACCCTTCTTCTACGTAGCCATGATGCTGTAATTGATGCAGTATGTGGTTTGGCATTGTCATGTTGGAAAATGCCAGGTCTTCACTGAAAGCATATATTGGAGAATATGTTGCTTTAGAACCTGGATATACCTTTCAGCATTGATGGTGTACTTTCAGATGTGTAAGCTGCCCATGCCACACGCACTAATGCAACCCCATACCATCAGAGATGCAGGCTTCTGAACTGAGCACTGATAACAACTTGGGTCGTCCTTCTTCTCAGGAATCCCTGATTTCCATAAAGAACTTCAAATTTTGATTCGTCTGACCACAGAACAGTTTTCCACTTTAAATGAGCCTTGGCCAATAGAATCTTGTGCTTCTGGATCTTGTTTGGAGACGGCTTCTTCTTTGAAATATAGTGGTTTAGCTGGCAACGGCGGATGGCATGATGAATTATGTTCACAGACAAGGAATAGCAATATAATGCTATATAATAAATCAAGCATTTTGCCCTATGTTTTCTAAGCACAGACTGAATAATTTGACTCTAGATGTATTGCTTATTTATAGTTTCTTTTATTTAATGCCATTTCAGAATCAGTGTCTATTTCATGGCAGGAACAAAGTTACATATATCACAAGGTGTTATTCATACACACAGTTACATACTGTACATAATATACAAGCCTAGGGGAATTTGGCGTCTATAATTCACCTAGCATGCATGTTTTTGTATTATCGGAGGAAACCAGAGCACACCGGGAAGAAAATGCAATTTGTGTCTATAAAAAAGATATTAAGCTCAGCTACCCTCGCATATTTCAAAGACATGCATATTAGATCAACTGGTGTCTCTAAAGTGACCCCAAGTGTGTGAATATGTGTGCCAGAGGTGCTGGATGGGCGGGCACTGGCTGGCCTGTGTATTAAGTGGAAGATAATGAATGAATGAATGAATGAATGAATGAATGAATTAATGGGATGTTCAATATGAAGAGGTAGTCACAGAGATTTGGGTGGACATTATATGCATTCTGAACAAATAAAATAATCAAGTAAATCACAGAAATATTTTAGTGCCATCATTTTTCAGTTGTTTTCTTTGGAACAACACTAAGCACAGTATTAATTTACAGGGCAGTTAATGGAGGTATGACGTGACGTGTGTGAGTTATGAGTGTAATAAAAAAAATCTTATAGCCTTATAGTTTTTATGTATACTGCCATGCTGTACAACAAAAAATTCAAATCATCAAATGTTACTGCGCATTATACCGCCATTAAATTCAGAATTTACTCTCTCTCTCTCTCTGTGTGAGTGTCTATCTATGGTTGCATTACATCATGTATTTATAAGCGATGATGTAATCCTAAGGGAGCTCATTAGGTCTTGAATCCATGTATACGTGTGTTTGTGTTGTGTACTAGTTTTCTAAATCGTACACGCTACTGGGTGCCATAAAATTGACTGGTTTCTCCAAAGGCCATAGTTGTCTAGGGAAGGGTTTCAGCATGCTCTTAGTGCCTGTACCATCATTATAACAGGTCGAAACCATTGGTTAAGAAGGCTGCTGCAGTGCAGTGAAAGATGTCAGTGTGCTACCTTTTCCAGGAGCTGTCGGAGTTGCTTGGTGCGGGCATCTCTGGAGCACATGGTATGCTGGGGTGCAACAATGGTACACACACACCTTCCCTCAGTGTCCTGAGCTGAGCTATACACCTGCCATGTTTCGTCTGGGTTAGAAGGCATTACCTGAGTGATTTTATGGAGGTAGGGAGAGTTGGGGTTGTAGGGGACAGGAAGGGAATGGAAACAGAGAGACAGATAACATGTTAGGTTTTTTTTTGAAAATTCTAACAAGGATCATTACTGTGCATGTAACTGTGTGGGGTTTACATTAATCGTGACATTAATGTACAAAGTATTTAAAAGTAAATTAATGTAATGATCATCAAGTGTCTCTTACTCACAATTAATGAGTGATTGCTGTTATTGTATAAGTGTATGTTTGTTAGCATAAGGAATATCAGCATTTTTGATTATTTTTAAGGACCAAATTTTGAGCTCTGAGGGACATTTTTGCCACATGGCAGTTATATTCACTGCATGTGCGCGCACACACACAGACACACAAATCAATAGTTACGCAAAGTCCCATCTGCTCACATTACATCAAACCACATTTCCTTGCCATCTACCATCAAATTCACCAACAAATCCTGTCTCACAGACAGTGACACATTTCTTCAGGGCAATAGTTAGAACATGCTAAATGTTTAACATATTAAAACAGTGTGGTGAAGAAATATTCATGACTCGTGCATTTTAAACTTCAAATTACATTTAATATCCAACTTTACATATTATTCACTAATTTATCGTCATTTTAGCATCAATGGCTATTTATGACAGGAGCAAAGCATACATACATAATACACAAGTATGTGGCATCTACTGTGTAATTCACTATGGACTATGGGAGAAAACCGGAACACCTGGAGGAATCCCACACATACAAGCGGAGAATACGCCAACTCTTCATAGAAATATTCTAACCAGATATTACACAGAAGAGGCAACAGTGCTACCCCGTGCACCACTGTGCCATTTACAAATTCATATGCAAGAAAACAGAGTATAGTGTCATTCATACTTACATCTATGTTTAGTCTGAGCATTGTTCAAAAGGGTTCATCGTTAAAATGTGCTCAACAACAATAATGCTGTCGCCTCACAGCAAGAAATACCCGGGATCAATCCCTGAATAAGAAGACCTGGGAAATTCATTTTTGGAGATTGTATGTTCTCCCTGTGTTTGCATAGGTTTTCTCTGGGTGCTCTGATTTTTTTTCCGCATTCCGAAGACATGTGCAAAGGATTAACTGGTGTGGCATCATGTCTATATTTGTTCCTGCCCTTGAACTCAGAGTTTCTGGGTGGGCACCAGATGGCCTGCGAACCCGTGATTGAATGAATAAATAATTATTTTGTGCATATGTTTCCCAAATCATACACGTAAAGACAAAATTTAGAGCCATAGACATCTTTGTCTGCCATTCTAAATGACCAAAATGCCTGCTTATTGATTGTATAGCTCCTGTTGGTCGTTCATAATTACAGGTCACCAGAATGGCTCCGATTTGGGCACAGGTGGTTTTTAAATACCCTTTTAATTAATTAATTAGTCTGTTACATTCCCATATTGAATATGTGTTAGGCCGATCGGAGACTGGTGTATTCACGGTTTAAAACCTCTTGTTGATAAATGGCAAGATCTGGACTATAGGGAGGATGCTGTAACACCTCAAAACAGTTTTTGGAGAGTGTCAACAGTCTGGGCAGCAGTTGATTGGGTTCAACCTAGTACAGCGTTAAATAGACTGAAGGCAGTCAATTTTTAGCCTCAGTGCACAAAGAAGTAAAATCCACTAGGATAAAAAGTATAAGAATATCTAACGTAAGAAATGCGGTGGTTATTGAGAAGTGTACTACTGGCTCATCATTATAAGGAAGACATGGTAGACCAAGGTTAACCTGGATGGACTTCATGCTGGTCCACAAGTGGACTAGACTGCTGCAAGCAATACAAGACATTGGAGAGCATTAAAGAAACTGTCTTTTAGACTATTGACTCATTTAGTGGCAATGAAGTAAACTCCTCCCCTGTTAACTGTCCGCTCATATTTAAAGACGTCATAAAGGTAACACTGCACATGTCTTTGTCAAAAGTGTCTTTTGACTGATTTACACTGGAGGTCAATAAAGCTATTTTCTAAGTACACTGAATGAATAATTAATTAGGAACAGCTGGCAGGTGGCATGCGGTCACTGAAAAGGCACCCCCAACTGGTGGTTATGCCACAAACTGCTATTATACTGTAAGGTTTTGCTATTATGCTGTAAGGCTGATCAGTTCCACTGAAAATCAAAAGGAAATATTTACCAGCTACCGACTCTCCCTGGAGAGTGCAGATTGGTGGCAGTGTTTCATCAACTTGGCTGTTGGCTCTTCCTATACCATGAGGGCATACCATCACAGGCATACCAGGAGTGGTGGTACATTAAACAAACATCAAGATGAAGGTCACACATATGGTTTATAGTTGCACTTGCGAATCTGTTGCAATGGACATTGTCGACTTTTTTATAGAGCAATGGTGGAATAGGTCTCTGTGCAGACTGTTGCTCTAATTAACCAAAAAAATAGACCAACTTGTTATAAGACAGGTGTTTCTAATCAAATGGTCGTTCAATGAATATTTTGTTCTGCTGTTCTTATTAAACATCCTCTCATATCTTTGTTCACACCTCGTATGCAAACCATAGCGAAGATCCATTAACGACCAGCATCTGCTGATAAACCTCGTAAAACCTTGTCATTTTAACAAAAGAAGACAATAAAAGACAAGAACAACCAATCAAGCACGCAAGATCGGGATAGTTAGATGAAAGACAGGCAGACAGACATTTCCAAGGTAAACCTGCGCACTTACTCCTATGTGTCGCTCGGGGTAAGCGCTCCGTGCCGCGCTTAGAACCGTGCTGTTGAGGCCCACGAGAGACGGGAGTGTCTGTGACATCCAGTTCGTGATCATTGCCATTGTACTGAGCACCACGCCGATCTTCAGTAGTGTCACCGACATCTTTGCGCTTCACACTTCTTATTCAATCATTCATTCATTCATGCCACCGCGCGCGCTACCGGAGAACCGTAAAACCAACCGGGAGTGCCTTGTGCTCTGGGGTCGAAGTCTTCTGCTCATCTATGTCTATATGTGACGGTTCCATTGTGCGAATTTACGCGACGGTAAGACACCAGGTGCACGCGAAGTATGCAGTCTTTTTTTCTCAACTACGTCCTATCGAGTTAATCAAATAAATAAATAAATAAATAAATAAGCTCCGCTCCGCTCCATCAGGACCCGTCCCGCCGCTGAACGAAGACAGCAACGCGTGCACTTTTATTCATAACTGATGTGCAATGACGTCATGGCTACTACAATACCACGCCCACAACAGCCGAGGGAGAGCGTCAGCAGCCAAGGTCACGTTTAATTTACTCTAGCGTTAACAGCTGGATTTATCGCGCATCAGCCAAAACAGTGTTTAAATAATCTTCTAATTCACATTCTATACACATGGGTGCAGTTAAATACACGTAGTAACAATTCAAATTAGAATAATTCTTTAATTAAAACAAAAAAAACAAACAAAAGAAAGAAATCAGCCTCGAAGTGGTAATGATCCCCGAAATGAAACAAATGTTCTTTTTACTGATAACCCGGACATAATTAAAGGCAGATAACGGTGCATGCATGTAATTAAGGTGTGAAATAAACGAATTAAATAATAAAAAATAAACACAATGCAAGCGCAAATGTTAAATATCGACTGCCCTCTGGTGTCAGAGAGTAGCACTGTGCTATACTGTACCACACAGACCCACTGATCATGTAGTGGGATTCACTCGATAAAGGCCCCGAATGTTAATATACTTTTATTATATGTTAATATAATTTTTTTTTTTTTTACATCTTTCGGCTTTTTCCCTGTCAGCAGGGGTCGCCATAGCGAGTTCCTCGCATTAGGATCTGGGACATGTTTTACGCCGGATGCCCTTCCTGACGCAACCCTCACCCTTTCGGGCTTAGGACTGGACAATTTAACTTCTCC
>JAOUQV010000018.1:194153-204333 GCA_028565295.1 Aspidoras spilotus | reverse complement strand
TCGACTACATCTCCCTGTCTCTTCCTTATTCTCAGTCTATATAATCACGTAACCAATACGTAACCGGTTACTAGGGATTTTTCTTTTCTTTATGCATTGTTAGGCAGGTTGTAACAACATTTGATGTGATCGCCATGTTGTTTAATATAATTTGTATATCTGTCAAACTATATTAAAAAATTATATCCCCTTATTAAAAAAATTCAGTTTAGCTGTATTTCTCAAGTACATTGGTACATTTAAGCTCCTAAACAAGAACGATTTAACACTTTATTCTAGTGACAATTCTTTTAAAATAATAAATAAACATAGAGCTACTTAAAAATCATTTCTATTTACATATAATGTAATTATTCTGGAGCATTGAGCATTTCCTTGACAACAGACATCCATTACCGTTTTGGCACGTTTTACACGTGAGCTTGGCTAGAACTTTATGGGCTCCTGCAGCAGTTGTTGGCAACAATACCGATGTCAAAAAATACTTGTATTCTGTTGTAAAAGATTTCATAAAAAACGCTGTGAACCAAGCATTTTCTAATAAGTCTTGTACCTTTCTGAATTTAAATTAAGATTTTAGATTAATATACAATTCTTTATATTTATATCAAATTTCAACACCAAGTTATTTGTTTTTGTTTGTCTACAGGGAGGTGTTCAAGGCTAAACATAGACAGACTGGAAAGAAAGTAGCGCTGAAGAAGGTGCTTATGGAAAATGAGAAAGAAGGGGTAAGTCCTTCATCCTCAATTAATTTTTCTCTCCGACTTTCTCTGTGCCTTCCAGTAATGTCTTTTAAAACAATCAAGAAACCACAGCAGACTCTGATGCCTTTGGATATCAGTCCATATACTTTATAATAGATGCTTGTTTTACTTGACTAGCTATGCTTTTAGCTTTTACTGGACACGTTTGTTAACATGGTCAAAAACCATTTTCTTGCTCGAAAAGCCCAGTGAAAACCACGTTAAAAGTGTGCATGTGGATAGACAATCAGATTACAGGCTACAGCTTGAAGCTTGCAGCAGCTCTTTGACATGATGAGACTAGCTCCTATATGCGGTGATGCATCATTCATTACATTAAACTAAATAGTTTTCTGAATGCTGAGGATAGCAGACTCTTGATGATAACTGCTGCTGCTTTTGGACACTAATTTTGGGACCTGCAAAATGCCTTTTTTATTTAAAAATATTTTTTAATGCATTCTTGTATTGCTCAATTACAGTCTGTGTGTGTATTGAGTTCATGGGGTTTTTTTATTTTTTATTACAGTTTCCTATCACAGCACTGAGGGAGATCAAGATTCTGCAGCTGCTCAAGCATGAGAATGTGGTTAATTTGATTGAAATCTGTCGAACTAAAGGCAAGACATTTGTTGGGTTCATTTTCTTTACATTGTTATGAGAATTACAGAATTTTACAAATTGATAAGAAGTTTGACGCCGATGTTATTTGTTTGTGGCTGAAGCAAATGAATTTTTAATGGCAACAATAAATTATACTCATTATAAGTAATGGCATATTTTTATAATTAGTTTTTAAAATGAGTCTAATTGTGTGTGTGTGTGTTGTGCAGCCACCCAGTTTAACCGTTACAAGGGCAGCATATACCTGGTGTTTGATTTCTGCGAGCATGATCTGGCTGGCCTTCTAAGCAATGCAAACGTTAAATTCACACTCTCCGAGATCAAGAAGGTCATGCAGATGCTGCTGAATGGCCTCTACTACATCCACAGGAATAAGGTTGGCATTTTGTATCTTCCATATCTGAAAGTCCGTTATTTACAATAATAGACATTTTTAAATAGTGTCAAATATTATTTTGGATCATTTGTCTGTACAGTTTTGTATAGAATCATAAAGCAGTGTGTTTAAAAACTTGAGTAAAGTTCAATCCTTAGTATAGATTTTATTTACATGCATTGGGAACACTGCATATTGGGCTGTCCAGACACTATTTTTTTGTTTAAAACTTGGATATTTCCTGAAAAGCCTTTATTATTTAACATTCCTCTGAATCACTAAGGTAAAGCCTAGTTGTATAATCACTGGTTCTGACAACCGTTGCACATCTGTGTTGCATAGAGTTGTCAAAGTTATGGTTATTTCGGGTATAATGAGATATTCCAGCCCAGGATAACTTGACAACTTTCCGCCTCAGAAACGTCATTTTTTATGTCATTTCACAAGTTTTTAATAAGATTAGTGTATCCATGTATGTCACAAACCAGTTTTTAATTATAACAATAGAGGTGAACCCATTGGTTTATTAACTCTTAATTATGACATGAAACTCCCTTTATGGTGCATAATTGAAAAAAAATTATAAGTTATCAGAATCTAGACATTATATACATACAATTGCTGGTCATAAAATTAGAATATTGATTCAAGTTTTGTTTCCATTATTCCATTCAAAAAGTGATATTTGTATATTATAAGCATTCATCACACACATACTGATATATTTCAAGTGTTTGTTTGTTTATATTAGATCATTTATAACTGACAACTAATAATAAAAAATCAGTATCTCAGAAAATTTTAATTCTGTGAAAAGGTTCAATATTTAAGACGCCTGGTGCCACACTCTAATCGGCTAATTAACCAAATTAGCACTGTGTTAATTTCATGTGCTGCCCACCCCTGTAAGTTTTTAACCACCATGAATGAAGCTGTGTTGTAAATTGTGACCCCTGTGTGTGGTTTTTTTTTTTTTTTGTAAGATCCTACACCGAGACATGAAGGCAGCAAATGTGCTAATCACAAGGGATGGTGTGTTGAAACTTGCTGATTTTGGCCTTGCTAGAGCTTTCAGCCTAGCAAAGAACAGCCAGGGCAATCGCTACACCAACCGAGTAGTGACACTGTGGTACCGACCACCAGAGCTCCTGCTAGGTAAGACAAGTTTACTCACTGTATTCACTGTAATCAGCATTAGGGCTGGTTATGGTTATTGTATAGAACTGGCAGACATGATGCAGAGACGACATCTTACATGTTTAGAAAGCACTTATTACACCTCGAGCTGTTCTTGTTAATATTTTCGAAGCAGAACCAGACTATTGACCTTTTCATTGACATTTTATTACTATCTGTCTAACCATGATCTTTCTGTTTCAAGGGTCAGTCATGCTATTTTACTGGTTTCTGATTTTACTTTTTTTTTGATGGTAATAAGGTTATTTCAAGTAGTCTCTTGTGATTTATATTTAGTTTAGGTATCAAAATTAGATGTATATAATGTTTTACTGCTTGTTTAGCACCTGAAACTGGGTGCTGTAATTTTTGCACACCCTGACTACAAATACATCTGACTGTTTTAAACTAGCCTGATGTATCTGAGCACATTTTTGTGTGTGTATGATAATGTGTGTCTTTTTCTTCATGTATATCTGTTTAGGAGAGCGCGATTATGGACCACCCATCGATCTGTGGGGTGCGGGATGCATCATGGCTGAAATGTGGACCAGAAGCCCCATCATGCAGGGAAACACAGAACAGCACCAGCTCACTCTGATCAGCCAACTGTGTGGATCTATTACTGCTGAAGTAATGAGACTGTACACCTATTATTTTACACATGCTTATTTATTGTTTGCTTGCTTTTTAACTAATAACCTGCTTGTAGTTTGGGAAAGAATCTGGCGCAGAGTCTGTTTGACACCACATTCTTTTTCTCAGGTGTGGCCAGGTGTGGATAAAAAGTATGAGTTGTACCAGAAGATGGAGTTACCAAAAGGACAGAAGCGAAAAGTAAAAGAGCGACTAAAGGCTTATGTTAAAGACCCATACGCTCTGGATCTGATTGATAAGCTGCTAGTACTGGATCCAGCACAGCGTGTGGACAGTGATGACGCTCTTAACCATGACTTCTTCTGGTCTGACCCCATGCCCTCTGACCTCAAACATATGCTCTCGACACACAACACATCTATGTTTGAATACCTGGCCCCACCACGGCGCCGCGGTCATATGCCCCAACAGCCAGCAAATCAGAATCGTAACCCAGCTACAACCAGCCAGTCTGAGTTTGATCGTGTTTTTTAATTTTAATTTTTTTTTTATGCCAAGACTTTTATTTCATTTATTATTCATAATTTAATAAATGGGAACATGATTTCTAAGAATTTAGATGAGCAGATTGAGTTTAATTGAACTCTCGGACATGAAGAAGTAAACAGCAACCAACTGCCTGTTTTACTTCCAGTCTGGTATGTGTCTGTTCTCTAAATGTAATACTATGATTTTTTTTTCACCCTGTCCTCTTATCAGGGGTCCACCTCTTCTACTTTTACACCAATTATCTGCATGTCTACATTGACCATATACACTATATTGCCAAAAGTGTTTGCTCACTCATCCAAATTATTGGACTTGAATATTCCAATCATTTTATGGCCACATGTGTTAAAGAAAGCACCTAGGCATGCAAACATTTGTGACAATGGGTGGTTTTAAGGGACTTGTTGGATTCCATCGTGGTAGGATGCCACCTGTGCAAAAAATCCAGTCATGACATTTCCTTGCTCCTAAATAATTCCACAGTCAACTGTCAGCTGTATTATAAGAAAATGGAAGTGATTGGGAACGACAGCAACTCGGCCACGAGGTGATGTAAAGGCCATGTAAACTGACAGAGCATGGTCAGAGGATGCTGATGCACATAGTGCAAAGAGGTTGCCAACTTTCTGCAGAGTCTATCACTACAGACCTCTAAATTTCATGTGGCCTTTGTCCTGACCCTAACCTGATGAAACATCTTTGGGATAAATTTTTGTCCAACATCAGTGTGTGACCTCACAAATGCGCTTCTGGAAGAATGGTCAATAATTTCTATAAACATACCCCTAAACCTTGTGGACAGCCTTCCCAGAATAGTTAAAGCTGTTCTAGCTGCAAAGGGTGGACTGATGTCATCATAATCCCTATACATTAGAAATGGGATGTCGCTGTCCCTCCTCTGTACATGTCCAAACCACCTCAATTAACCCTTATTAACTTTGTCTTCGAATTTTCCAACCTGTGCTGTCTCTCTGATGTTCTCATTCCTAATCCTGTCAATCCTGGTCACTATTTACCATAACATCTTAAGCTCAGCAATGTCCAGCTCTGCTTCCTGTCCCTTCTTCTCTTTCCATTTTCCCTCACCCTCTCCTCCCCTGTCTTGCTTTATTTTACCTGTCCAGATAACACCAAGTCAATTCACTTTTGCTGCTGCTACCCAGTCATCAGCTCTTTTCCACCACTCAAAGCCTTTCTCAACTCTATCTGAACTCCTCACAGCATTCCTTCTTTCCAACATTTAATACTCTTCTCTATATTTGCTCTTACCACCAAAATCTTTCTGCAAATCACCATCCATTGTTGACTAGCTTGAGAGAAAAGATAGCTTCACTAGTTAGCTTGAAGCACAATAAAGCTGCAGTGAATGCACAAAAATCATGTAAAAAGCTCTAGCAATCACTGATCGAGACTGAACAGTTACATGCTAATTGCTAACATAAGCACCAGGGTGTAGACTTCCAGCTGTAGCTCCTTCTCCATGTCAACCATGTTACACAGAAGATGAATATCCTTCAGTGTATACTATGATACTCAATGTTTATTCTGTATCCGGACTCGGATGCGTTCCACTCAGATGGATCGGAATATTTCATCAGTATCTTTTATCAGTATCTTTATTCTCTGAAGATGATTCTGAACCTACTCACAATAAAGCATTTTTAAAATGAGACCAGTCAGGTCTGCTGAGGTTCTTAATAGGGGTGGGGGAGTCCAGAAAACATGGGTACAGATTGACCACATTTCTTTGGATGCAACCACATTAGACATTGAAACATTTGTATTCACTGCACCCTAAAGATGTGGCAATAGCAAGTCATTTATGTCACTGATATTAGAAAATTTGTTTAGGTTAGTTTAGGTTATAATGGCCAGGACATTAATGGACAGTTTTCAAGGATTTGATTAGCAGCAAATGTCGTAAGGCCACTGACTGGGGCTTACTGTAAGCAAGGAATCAGCTGTCGAATATTGTGAGTGGTTTGAAAGAGTTTTTCCTTATTGTGGCATGGATTCCTACAAATACAGTTAATACACTGTCTTCTTCTTTCGGACTCTCCCTTTTATCAGGGGTCACCACATCATGTCAACCTTTTCCACCTCATTCTGTCCCCTGCATCCTTTGCTTTCACAGGAAGTAACAATCAGTAAAACACATTTTAATTTTTGGCAAATGTTTTACGCCGGATGCCCTTCCTGACGCAACCCTTACCATTTATCCGGGCTTGGGACCGGCACTAGAAATACACTGGCTTGTGCTTTCTAATGGCTGGTTTACAGTTAATACACTGTACATTACCATATTAGCCTTTTCTGAGGGACAGACAGTGGGGCTTATATAACCTTATGGAAAGTAGATAGAGACCTCCTGAACTTGATGATGAACGGGTCACTGCGCAAGTGTTCTTTGTGTATTTTACAGGGCCACACCGAAAGTAGACCACCCTCCCATCTATTGTGATAGAAAGACAAAAGCCACACCTGAATCAAAAATGTCTTCTGAGGGATTTGCCAAATCAACCTGCATCAAGCATATCTGGATGATTTGCTGCATAAATAGGAAGTGTCTATATATTCAGGAACTGAACTTGCACATATTACTGGAGACAAGTGCACATTTACAATAAACTGCTGCTTCAACTTTTGCTGGTTCACTGGAAAAACATATACACATCATACATTTAAACACCAGGTATGATCATAACAATGATCCATAGTGTAAATGCGTGGGACTGCACACAGGTCAGACATTTCACCAAGCAGAAGCAAATTATCCAAGAATCCTGACCTGCATCCACCATGGACAAATCCCCCCCAAGTACACAATGTGTTCATGGCGCTTCTGCAGTAAGAAGGACTCAAACTACCAGACCAAGTTCATTGACTTTGAAAGACATACATGCCTTTTGTTTTGACATTTCTTGCATCACAACATTATGATATGGACACTGCCCTATTCTGTATAGTTATTGCCATTCTAACCATTTGTGTCTGTCTTTGACTCCTCATTGTACAGATGTTTTGAACTGTTTTTAATAATAAAACTGTTGTGTGATTCTCGATTAGGGAGAATCAAAGGGGGAATTAAGAGAAATTGTGCTTCTTTTTAAAAATTACTTTCCTATGGTCATGGATGGCAAGGTGGCGCAGCGGATAATGCTGTAGCCTTACAGCAAGTGGACCCGGGTTCGATCCCCGGGTGGGATGACCTTTGAATTTCTGTGCGGTTTCCCCATGTTCATGTGGGTTTTCTCCCACAGTCTGCACGCTAGGTAAATTGGAAATGCTAAATTGTCATTAACTTGTGCATTGATATGAGACTTGTTTATGATTATAACTGTGTTCCTGTCATTAGAATATCCACTGGTGCTGAAGATGATGTTAAACAATAAATAAATAGATAAAACCTATGGTCATCAAGTAGTATCTCCCTAGATTACTTTGCGTCTGCTGACCTGAAGTCACCTTCCTTCTATTTTTTTATGATCCTTTGATGTCTCAATCATGAGGTGATAGTCGTCATCACCTTGAGAGATGATTGTATCAACCCCCTCTATGTTGACACCTCTCAAGTGTTATTTTCTCCTACACTTACCCCTCCTTAAACCTCTTTTCTTCCCCCTTAATCTTCATCAGCACACTGACCCCTCCATAAATCCCTCTTCTTCCTCATAGACTGGGCTGGACTGTACCATTCATGATTCTCTGTATGTGTAAATAAACTCGACTCAACACTGAAGTCCCCCTTATCCTGAATCGTCTATCCAGACAATTCCTAACAAGCTACACTATCACCTGCCACTACCTTACAGTCTCCAATCTCTTTTAAGCGACCTCGTCTACACAGGATGTAGTCTACCTGTTTGCTCCTACCTACACTTTTGTAGGTCACCCTGTGCTCCTCCTTTTGAAAATATGTGTTTACCACAGCCATCTCCATCCTCTTTGCAAAATCCACCACCATCTGTCCTAGATTCCTATCCTTAGCACCAAACCTGCCTATCATCTCCTTTGTTTCCTTTACCAACATGCTTATTAAAATCTGCACCAATCACCACTCTCTCCTCTCTGGGAATGCTCTCTACCACTTCATCTAGCTTCCTCCAGTATCTCTCGTTCTCCTCCAACATAACGTTGCTGTACCTAGACCTGACCAACTACAGCAACCGCAGATCACAGCACTGCCCCCACAGGCTTGTATGCTAGGCGCTAGGCATGATGGGTGCATCACTTCAGCTGCCTCTCTTGAAAGTGAAAGTGATTCATTTGCCACTATGCTTACACACAGCGGAATTTGTCCTCCGCATTTAACCCATCCGTGCAGTGAAACACACATATGCACACACTGGTGCAGTGAGCACCCGTACCCGGATTGGTGAGCAGTCCTGCACAGCGTCCGGGGAGCAACTGGGGGTTAGGTGCCTTGCCCAAGGGCACTTCAGCCCTGACTTGGCATTACTGGGAATCGAACCAGGGACCTTCCGGTCACATGGCTGTTTCCTTAACCACAAGCCTACGACTGCCCTCTTCAGACCCTGATGCACCTATCACTCTGGAACAGGGTAAATCTGGACAACATGACCTTCTTTCATTGCTCCAGAGACTAATCTTTATGCTTTCTAGCAATTTTAAGCCATTTTTGACAGTTAATCTCACAAATAAGTGGCTTCCTTAAGGCTACACAGCTGTTTAGTTCCAATACCTTAAGTTTCCTTGTGTGTGGAAATGCTCTTATTTTCACTATAAATCGTTCCCCGAGTTCTACTGTTTTTCTACCATTTCATTTCACCATTATTTAGGATTTTTTTCTGACCATATTCCTTCCACGAAGATGATGTTTCCCCACTGTCTTTCCACTTTTTTGATAAAGCAGTTCTTAACCTGAATTTAGTTGTTTTAGCAATCTCCATAGATGTATTCTCTGCTTGATGCATGTCAATAATTAACCCTTCTGAAACAGATTAATCACGTGTTAATTAAAATCTTTTCTACGACCGCAGGATGTGTCTTTCCACATGGCTGTTTAACAAATGAGAAGCTACTCACTGCATCAGTTAGGGTTAAAACACTTGTTGCCAGCTGAAATATTAACACCCATGCAGCAATTACACAATGGGAGGCTGTTACCTCTTTGCTTAGATAAATCCAGGTGGTGACCACAGGCAGTGTATTATTGCTGCATTTTTTATGTTAGCTTTCTACCATTATTATTAAATCTTCTATAAAATATCGCAGACTATGTAAAAAATAACTAAATTATTATTATTATGATGATTATGTTATAATGTTATTATGTTATAATATGTTATACTTAAAAATTATATATATATATTTTTATAATTAATAAATATATATTTATTAAATATTAATTACAAACTAATTACATTTTTCTTCTTTATTTTTATAGGAATGTCACATAGAGGTTCGTCACAGAGATTAATTGTGGAGCATTTAATTAATTATAAATCACAAGAACAAAAAACTACAAGGAAACAGAATTAAAACTCCACGTATACAGGGTTACATACCAACAATGCTTGACAAAATAAACATGACGGATAGGGGTTTAGATGCATACACAAGACAAAACTAAAGTGAATTCCAAAATCTTGTAGAAAGTCTTTCCAATTTCCTGTAGGTGTCCCAATGGGTGTGCATAGCCCATCTTTTGCTTCAAAATTGATCAGTCCCCTCTATCCTCTTCAGTCCTCCACCATGTGTGTTAAGGACACAAACCAAAGTCACTAGTAGGTTGAGAGTGGACTACCACTCCGGAATATACTCTGTACATTTCCACGGTCAGAAATTAATCATTGATAAAGTGCTATATATGTCAATGCATAATTTATGTATACCTTATGGGCAGTGCCTGACCACAGAGATTTACAAAGTATACTTTTGCGGGCCACTGTATTGGGTACACCTGTATATATGTTGATTGCCCGTTTGTCCAGGTCTATTTACTATACAGGGGTTAGACAATGAAACTGAAACATCTCATGACAAAATTGGACAAGCCTGGTGGCCAATCTTCGTTAATTGCACCAGTAAGAGCAGAGTGTGAAGGTTCAATTATCAGGGTAAGAGCACAGTTTTGCTCAAAATATTGCAA
>JAOUQV010000018.1:171469-182554 GCA_028565295.1 Aspidoras spilotus | reverse complement strand
ACCATAAAAATAAACTCTATAATATGAATATAGTGTAACATTCTTTACAGTGACATTCCCCTGACTATACTTTAGTTCGAACCTTCATTACTTGTATATTTATCACTAAATATTCTATCTTAAAAGTTTAAGCATTTGTCCTGTCCAGTCAACAGAAATATTCATTTTTAAAATGCTAAGGAATTTATAACAGAATATAATGAACTAGGAAACTATTAATTGACTTCTCAAAAGTATATACATATACTATATGTATTTGTTACACACAGACTGATATTTTGAAAGTGTTTATTTCTTTTGATTTGATAATTATAACTGACAACTAAATAAAAAACCCAAAATCAGGATCTTAGAAAATTTTAATATTGTGAAAAGATTTAATATTAAAGACACCTGGTGCCACACTCTAATCAGCGAATTAACTCAACACCTGCAACGGCCATTAAATTGTCCTGCAATCTAGTTCTGTAGGCTCCACAATCATAGGGAAGACTTCTGACTTGTCCAAAAGACAACCACTGACACCTTGCACAAGCTTAGCAAAACACAAAAGGAGGTAAAGAGGCTGGCTGTTCATGGAGCTTTGTGTTCATGATCATTAATACAGAGGTGCAGGGAAGGAAAAGATGTAGTAGAAAACTATGTACAAGCAATAGGGATAACAGTATTGTGAAAGAAAACCCATTAAAAATGTGGGCGAGATTCACAAAGACTGGACTGCCGCTGGAGTCAGTGCTTAAAGAAGCACCGTGCACAGACATATGCAAGACATGGGTTTCAGCTGTCGCATTCCTTGTGCCAAGCCACTCTTAAACAAAAGACAGAGTCAGAGGTGTCTAAAGACAAAAGGGACTAGATTGCTGCTGAGTAGTCCAAAGTTAAGTTCTCTGATAAAAGTAAATTTTGCATTTCCTTTGAAAATCAAGGTCCCAGAGTCTGGAGGAAGAGAGGAGAGGCACAGAATCCACATCACTTGAGGTCTACTTTAAAGTTTCCACAGTCAGTGATGGTTTGGTGAGCCATGTCATCTGGGAGTGTTGGTCCACTGGGTATTCTGAGGTCCAAGGTCAATGTAGCTGTCTACCAGGAAGTTTTAGCACACCTCATGTTTCCTGCTGCTGACCAACTATAAAGAGATGCTGATTTCATTTTCCAACAGGACTTGGCAACAGCACACATTGCCAAAGCTACCATTACCTGGTTTAAGGACCATGGGATACCTATGCTTAATTGGCTAGCAAACTCACCTGACCTTAACACTATCTCTAATCTATGGGGTCTTGTGAAGAAGAAAATTCGACAGGCCAGACCCAACAATGCAGAATAGCTGAATGCCACTATTAAAGCGAACTGGGCTCTCATAACACCTGAGCAGTGCCACAGACTAATTGACTCCATGCCACTTGAACTATATCAATCAACTTTTTCATGATATTCTAATTTTATGACCATAGACAGTGCTCGGCATAAATGATATTATATGATATTATATGATTACATTATTTACTAGAAATGAATAAACTCAAAAACTACTACATCTAATATTCAGTTGAACGCCATGATTTTCATTGGCGTAATCAATGGCCCACACTTCCAAAAAAAAGCTTTAAAAAAAGCTTTAGCCTTAAAAGCATGCTAGCATGATGGTAATGAGAGACCATTTTTTTATCAATGGCTCCATATAAATCTTTACCCAAACCTTGTCTTTTTAAGTGGTTTTCTTTTATTTTCTTTTGTGTTAGTGTAAGCTGTTGTTGGCAAATAAGGGATGGGCAATTTCTGGGTGCTTAGCACTGCCATGTCCAAGAAAGAAGGTCCTTAAATTTCTGGATAGGATGTACTGTGTCCTCTCTGTGTGAAGTTTGCATGTTGTACCTGTGTTTCCTTTCTCCAGAACTTGATTCAATCTTACTTAAATGTGACTAAATTCCTTATTGCAAATAATAATCTTCACATAAATTTGAATGTATGTGTTTTTAAAAGATATTTGCAACTAATTTCAGTGGTTTCATGACATTGTTTTACACATGATTAAGCAATTGTACCATTTTTGCACATTTATACATTTTCCAGTTCACCCATGTTCCTTTCCTCCCTACCACCACTAATGGGTGTCTGGAAGCTTCTGTATGACTAATGGAAAAATGTTAGAGGAGGTTATTTTCCAGCTTTTAAAACCTCAAACCCCCTCTCCCTTTTAAACCCCCACTCCAGCACCCAGAGCACAGCTTTTTTTATGAGAAACACTCGGGGCTGACTCCATGGAGTGTACATATACAGGGGGAGAAAAAGCTAAGGAACTGTAGCATTTCTAGTTAGTTACTGCTAGAACTGGTTTAGATTTACTGGTTTAGATTTAATTGTCTTTAGGTTTCATCAATTCATTCTTTTGTATTTAATTTATTCAGAATGTCATAACATACGCCATTTCTTTGCGACGGTCTCTGTCTTGTGTCGCTCATAGCAGTCTGGCCCCTCATAACCCAGTCTACATTGTGTCTATACAGGTTATTCTCTGTCTTCTATGATTTCTGACTCCCTCCACAGGACCTTTCTTTACTGTTTTCATGTGGGAGCCTCATCACATGACTATAGTAAAATAATTTTCAGTATCTGAAGTATTCTGGCCAACTTGTAGACTTCCACTCTGGTCACTATCTTTGTCTATGAGATCCTCACCAACTTTCAAAGGCATTTGTTCTTAAAAGCCTGTATGTCTTTTTCTTCTTTATTTAGTCTTCCATATGTGGCTACTAGCCAGACAAAGGCTTTCATCAGTCCTAGGTGGGCGATAGTTCTATTGATTTGTGTTACCATATTTTTATTAATTTAACCATCACCTCTTTGCCCACTTTGCCCTTCTTGACTTTACTTCTACTTGCATCCCAAATATGTGAAAGAATCCACTTTCTCCAAAGTTCTCATCCTTCCAGCATGATCTCCAATATGACATCAGTGTTGGTCATGTCTTCCGTTTTAGCATCAGCAAGTTTTATTGTTTTATTAATTAGCTAGTTCTATTCTTTTTCAGCTTTCTCAATATGAGACACATTGCTCCTGTAATTCACAAAACAATATGCCCAGTAAGACAATGTCATCAGTATATCTGAGATAATCTGAGTTAATGGTCCTTATGATCTCAGTAACGTCTTTTCATTTATGTATATAATTGAAATCCTTTCTCTCTCACACACACACACATACACACACACTGTATCTCTTTTTGTACTTTTTGCAGCATTTTAACATTCTTCATCATTATCTCAGTTCTATTATTAAAAATCATAATTTTACTGAGTTGGAAAAAATTTCACCAGAAATTTTGCATAAATATGTAACTGAACAAAAAGAGGGAGGGAACTGATTTATTGTTCATTTATTGTTTAAAATACATAAGCATTTATTGGCTTGGTTTATCAGACAGATATGCACCAAGACATTATTAAAATAATCTGTCCCCAAAACAGCTGTGCACTGTCGAGACATGGACTTCCAAAAACTGTGAGTTTTGCTGTAATGTCTTGCACCAAGACATTAGCAGCTGATCCATTAAATCCTGCAAGTTGCAAGCTGGGGCCTCCATGTTGACATTTTTGTCCAAAATCTTTTTTATAGTGTCTATGTCACACATGTTTAATGTCAAACAAATGTCTGTGTACTGTATATCTTTTGCACGTTTCCTAATGAATAAGTAATGGGACACAGACATGGTCACTCAAATGGGTAGGTGCATAATTAACATCTGTGCATAATTAACAACCTGGTGCAGGTTTAGTCGTAGTTCTTAGTCCTGTCTGCAGTTTTTGATACAGTCAACCACAGCATACCTCTGTCCATTCTTTCTGTCCTTGGTTTCTTTGGCTCTGCATAGGAGGGGTGAAGACCTACCCAGAGGGGCAAGTCTGCAAACCCAATTTCAAAAAAAGTTGGGACAAAATACAAGTTGCAAATATAAACGAAATGCAATGATGTTTTATTCAGAATAGAACATAGATGACATATAACATGTTAAAACTGATAAAAATCATTTAAAAAAGAAAAATTAGGTTATTTTACATTTTATGATAACAACACGTCTCAGAAAAGTTGGAACAAGGCCATGTTTACCACTGTGAAACATCCCCTTTTTTCTTTACAACAGACTTTAAACTTCTGGGGACTCAGAAGACAAATTGCGGGATAGGTCTTTTTTGTCATATCTTCCATTTTATGATGCGCCAAATGTTCTCTATGGGTGAAAGTTCAGTACCGGGACCCAGAAGCATGCCTGTATGTGATGCAGTGTCATCTAAAGCTCGAAGATCACGGGCACCTAGTATGGTTTTCTACTCTTGAACCTTACGCTCAGAGATTCTTCCAGATTCTCTGAACTAGAAATTTTACACTGTCAAACTACTTACTGATATCGCTCCACTATTTGTCAGCGCAGAATGGTAATCCTTTTCCCATCTTTACTTCTGAGAGCTGCTGCCACTCCAAGGTGGTCTTTTTATAACTAGTAATTTAATTACCTATTGCTAATTGGTCCTTCAGCTGTTTCTTTTTTTGTACCTTTTTGTACCTTAAAATGAGCCAATATTTGGCATGAAATTTCAAAATGTCTCACTTTTGACATTTGATATGTTGTCTGTGTTTTATTGTGAATACAATATCAGTTTTTGACATTTGTAAATTATTACATTCTATTTTTATTTACAGTTTGTACTTTGTCCCAATTTATTTAAAATTGTTTTTGTACCATGTAACTTGGAGGGCCTCAACATATACTCAGAACTGGCAAAATTTCCACTGGTATTCCACAAGTTTCACTTACTCAGTTGGTGATGTCATTTCTTCACATGGCTTCTTTTACTATTATGTGTATGATACTCAGCTCACTTCATGGATTAAATAGCTACAGAAGCACAAGGTCGTTGATGCCCATATTAAGTTCATAGCTTATGTAGCCCACCTCACTCAACATGCAGATCTCTTCTCTCTAAAATTCAGAGAATGCATCCATTTCTCTTAAGGTATGTTACCCAGATACGTATTAAGTATTTTTTTCATCTTAAGACTAGACTACTGCAACTCTCTCTGCTGTATACCCATGTACACCGTCAGGCCCCTGCAACTGATTCAGAATGCTGAAGCTCGTCTTGTATTCAATCTTTTTAAGTTTAGACATGTTACTCCCTTGCTGTGTACCCTTCCCTGGCTTCATGTAGCTGCCTGCATCAGATATAAAACCTCGATTGAACTAGTAAAAGCCTGACGCATACCCAAAGCTCTTCATACTTCAAGTGCAGCTCATCTTGACCCACCATCATACAGGACACCTAGTAGACAATCAACCAGACCTTTCTCTGTCCTAGCACCAAGGTGGTGGAATGAAATTCCCTTGATTACCTGAATAGTTTTCTAAGTGCACATACTTGAACACTAACTTTGCATCTCATAATTACAGTTTATCTTTTTATCTGGTATCTTTGTATTTTATCTACAAGTTGTGTGTAGTTTAGCAGAACTTTGGATGATGGATGATTTCTGGCAGTATCCAGAATTCAGGTCTACAAGTATTATCCCTGACATTCCAAAAAAATGACTACACACTTTTATTATCTTTTGCAAAATATTATAAATGTATAATGTAATGTAATGCATACATGCAGTTCTGATATAATTATGCATTAAAACATAATCTAGCAATATGATGAGTTACTACAGTGGATTAGAAACACCTAGAAGGTTGCAGACACAGCCCATGTTTTTTGTCTCCTTATTCTAATTTCTTCTAATCTTATATTTTTCCCTTTTAAAACATTTTACAAAAAAATGTCACTTACACTTACACTTTCTCATCTAATCTCTTATATTTCTCTCTCTCTCCTTCTCTCTCTCTCTCTCTGTCTCTCTCTTTCTTGAACTTGATGAACACCCTAAATGAGGCCACGCCTATGATATCTGATTTGCTGGCCATGAGTTCTTGGGCCAGTCTTGATTGGTTTTTAAAAAATGTAGAGCTAAGGTAATTACAATATTTCGGCATCTTAACACCTTCTTATGCGTTGTGCAAATCACACAAAAACAGAAATATAGAGTATGAATTTGTGTGAAGGGTTAAAGACAGAGATAAATATACAGGAACACAAATGACTTAGAGGAATGTAGAAATAGAAATAAATTAAATTAGTTGTCAGAAGTTAAGCAGTTTATATAAAGCATGCACATAAAAATATAAATACTTAATGTTCAGTTAGAAAACCAACTTTATTAATAGTACAGTCATCTAGTAAGAAAAAGAGAGGCAAATGTGCAAGGCGAGGGGGAAGAGAAATGAGAGCAATCAGAGCAGAGCAAGAATTTAGTGGAATTTACCATGTGTCCCCCACCCTCCTGCTAGACCCTGCAGCTCAGAATTATGATGTCAAAGGGAGAGAGAGAGAGAGAAAGAGAGAGAGAGAGAGAAAGAGAGAGCACATGTTTCTGCTATTACAGTAAGAGTATGAGCAGAAAGAAAGGGAGAAAATGTTGGAGGAGGATAGATTGAGAGTATTACAGAGGGTTCCACCACCCCTAAATTTGAAAACCCACCCACTACTTCTTGCAAAATGCAGAGGCTGAAAAAATAAGAGTAGCCCATATGTTTGTCTCATATACATTACTGCACAGTGAAATTCTATCTATCTATCTATCTATCTATCTATCTGTCTGTCTGTCTGTCTGTCTGTCTGCCTGTCTATCAATGTATGCATGTATGCATGTATGGATGGAAGTAAGCACACATGGATGCAAAATCCCTGGACCCTAGAAGACATGAGGACTTGCTCAAAACCAAACTTCAGATCTATAAGGCCGAGCCACCACTTATTAGTCTGAATGTACTGTATATAATACAGTACAACTAAAACATTAAGCATATGGTTTAGATTAAAATAGTTTGCAGTAGTAGTATACGTCATGGCAAAATACAGAATATGGTAATAACATATAAGTAGTAATTCACTAACAATTACTAGGAGTTTTTTTTTAAAACCAGGCACTAGTGTGTGAATGTGAACATATAAAGATAAAGGAAATCTATTAGAAAATATATTCTGCAATTTAGATATAATCAATAACACTTAATGTGGGGTATTAAAGCTATAGTATAGTTCATTGTGGTTTGAGTTGGATTGCAGGGATACCTTTTATTCTTGATGAAACTTGAAAGCCTAAAATGGAAGAAACACATTTGTGAGGGAATAAAATAAGAAGGAGAGAATATGTACTGTATATATGCTTTGTAATGGTCAGTATTATACACAGTTAACCAGTCATTTGTTTCTGTACAAACAGTTTGACTAAAGATTACTTATACAAACATATTTTATTTGAAGTTGTTTTAGTATTTCATATTTAAATAGAATAATTAAGTACACAGTTATTTAAGAAGAACAAATTAAAAATGTTAGTTTTTAGCCAGGACAGATGCTCATTGGTCAGTTCACCAAACTGCCGACGATTTGCATTACACTTGGTGATGTATTGCTTGGATGCAGCTGCTCGACAATGGAGACCCATTCCATGAAGCTCTTTGTGCACTGTTTTTGTGCAAATCTGAACGCAACATGAAGTTTTAAGGTCTGTAGTGATTGGCTCTGCTGAAGGTTGGCAACCTCTTCACATTATGCGCATCAACATCCGCTGACACCACTCCATCAGTTTACGTGGCCTACCATTTTGTGGCTGAGTTGCTGTCGTGCCCAAACACTTCCATTTTCTTATAATACAGTTGACAGTTGACTGTGGAATATTTATGAGTGAGAAAATTTTATGGCTGGATTTGTTACACAGGTGGTATCCTATCACAGTTCCACGCTGAAAATCACTGAGCTCCTAACACTGCCCCATTCTTTCACAAATGTTTATAAAAACAGTCTGCATGCCTAGGTCCTTGATTTTATACACCTGTGGCCATCGAAATAATTTGAACGCTTGATTCCGATCATTTGTCGTCTGTCCGTCTGTTTTGCTGTCTATTTATCTATCTATCTTTCTATATTTGTATTCATCTATCCTTCCATTTCTATCTATTTATGGATTTGAGCACATGGTCATCACAATAATGAAACTCTGGACTATACAGTATGTGAGGATTTGCTAAAGAGCCAATTGTTGAAACAATAAAGCGAAAGTAAATATTAAAATATCTGTAAAGAAGGGTTGTGGCAGGGCATCAGGCTTAAAACATTTGCCAGAACTCTAATGCGAATCATTCAATGTTCCTCCATACCGGATTGGTCGCAGCCCGGGTTTACAACAACTCCAACCAGTACTAGAGGCAAACAGGGTACTGGCGGAAATTGAGATGCCATTTGCCAAAGACGAGGATGGATGCATGTGAGGAGACAGAGAGAGAACAGGAGAGTCAAGAGTGTAGGACTGAGGGTAGCAACCCTGAATGTGGGGATAATGACAGGGAAAGGTAAAGAACTGGTTGACATGATAGAGAAAAGAAAGGTGGATATTTTTCCTGTGACAAAGTGGAAGGGTAGCAAGGCTAAAAAAAAATTGGTGACAGGTTTTAAACTGTTATATCATAGTAAGGATAGCAAGATAAATGGAGTTGGTGTGGTCCTGTAAGAGGACTAGTGTTGTTGAGGTGAAAAGGGTGTCTGACAGGGTGATGAGTTTAAAATTAGAAGACATAATTGTGAATGTTGTGAGTGGATATGAACCACAAGTTGGGTGTGAGTTGGAGGAGAAAGACAGATGTGATTAGTGCAGATTTTAATGGGCAAAGTGGTGAAGGAAACAAAGGCTTTGGGTGTTAGCAAAGAGCTTTCAGGAGACTGAGTAGCAGCAATAACAGTGATTAGACAGACAGGCAGGTACTTGGTGTGTTATTTGGTGGTGGAACGAGGAAGTGCAGGAGGTTATTCAGAGGAAGAGGTTAGCAAAGAAGAAATGGGAGAGGAAGAGGACTGGAGAGTAAGCAGGAGTATAAAGAGATAATGTGTAGGACAAAGAGGGAGGTAGCAAAGACCAAGCAGAAGGACAATGATGAGTTGTATGAGAGGTTAGACAGTAAGGAAGGAGAGTAGTTATTACAAGGAGTTGCGAGGCAGAGAGATAGAGTGGGAAAGGATGTGTGTGCAACATGCCAGGGTGATATAAAATAGATTATTCAATGAGATATTTGAGAGTGAAATGATGCCTGAGGTATAGAGGGAAAGTGTTCTTGTACTGATTTATAAGAACAATGATGTGTGTGATGTGCAGAGTTGTAGAAATTACAGAGGCATACATTTGTTGAGTCACACTATTTGGGAGAGAGTTGTTAAAGCTAGGCTTAAACAATCAGTAACTGTTTGGGAGCAGCAGTATGGTTTCATGCCAAGAAAGAGCACCACAGATGCGATTCTTGCTTTGAAAATGCTGATGGATAAGTATAGAGAAGGTAAGAAAAAGCTACACTGTGTCTTTGTGGATGTAGAAAAAGCTTATGATAGGGGGCAGAGGGAGGAACTGTGGTGTTGTGTAAGGGAGTCCGGAGTGGCTGAAAAATGTATGAGAACAGCATGGCAGTATTGAGATATAAAAGGTATATAAGAGAGTAGTGAGACCAGACTTGTTTTATGGTTTGGAGACAGTAGTTGCAGAGCTTAAGATGTTAAGGGTATGGTTAGGAGTGACCAGGATGGACAAGATTAGGAATGGGAATATCAGAGGGACGGCACAGGTTGGAAAACTGGAAGACAAATTTAAAAGAGCCGATTGAGATGGTTTGGACATGTGCAGAGGAGGGACAGTGGATATATTGATAGGAAGATGTTAAAGATAAAGCTGCCAGATAGAGAGAAAGACCAAAGAGGAGATATATAGATGTGGTCAATGTAGATATGCAGGTAGTGCAAAAGAAAAAGGTGCAGAGGACAGAGTAAGAGAAAAGGTTGACCCGCTGGGGTGACCCCTGATAAAGGCCAAAATAATAAGAAGAAGAAGTTGTAAACTTAAAAGTGTTAAACAAAATAATATTTGTTTTAGATTTGAGATTTTGGCACCTTTGGCTTTGCCAGTTGTGCACACCCTTGGCATTCATTCAATTAGCATCATGAGGTAGTCACCAGGAATTGTTTTCAAACAGTCTTAACGAAGTTCACAGAGGTGCTGAGCACTTTTGCCTTCACTCTCTGGTCCAACTCATCCCAAACCATCTTTAAGGGCCCCACAATGCGCATGTTTCTGCAGTATTATGTGATAGTCATGATGATTAAGTGTGCCTTTGATTTTAAATAAATCTCCAAAAGTTTTACCAGCAAAGCACTCTATGCCATCACAGCTCCTCCTTCATTCTTTACAGTGGGAATGCCATAGGTACTAACCGTCATCCTTACTTTCTGCGACTTACAAAGAAAAGGCTATTCTGGATTCATTAGACCAAAAGTTGCTTTTAACTTGTGGTTTCTGATTCTGATGAATTTATTCTGTGCAACAGAGATAACTCTTGGTTTTCCTTTCCTGGGGAGGTCCTCATAAGAGGCAGTTTCTTCATAACATGTGATGTCTTTGCTACTGCACTTGAGCATACATTCAAAGTTCATTAAATATTTCATACTGACTGACCTTTATTTCTTAAAGTAATGATGGACTGTCGTTTTTCTTTACTTAGTTGAGTAGTTCTGAATTTTGTTTTGATATGGCTTCTTCAGTGAACTCTTATCTGGCAACGGCGGGTGTGTTTACAGGTAATGTTCTCGGGAAATATTTCCAGTGCATGAAGTGATTTCCAGTACAAAAGCATGCCTGTATGTGATGCAGTTTTAGGGCCCGAAGATCAAGGGCACCCAGTATGGTTTCCGGTTTTGACCCTTACGCACAGAGATTCTTCTAGATTCTCTGAATCATTTGATGATATTATGCACTGTAGATGATGATATGCAATTTTACACTGTTAAACTCCTTTTTGATATCGCTCCACTATTTGTCGGTGCAGAATTGAGGGATTGCTGATCCTCTTTTTATCTTTACTTCTGAGAGCTGCTGTCACTCCAAGATGCTCTTTTTATAACCAGTCATGTTATTGCCAATTGACCTAATGAGTTGCAATTCTTTGTAGCTTTA
>JAOUQV010000018.1:149179-167011 GCA_028565295.1 Aspidoras spilotus | reverse complement strand
CTTCTTTTTATGTCCCAATATAGACAACATAACATGGTATTCAGTTTCATCCTGTTCCAATTCTACTGAATGACTCTAGGAATAATGATAGGATCGTAACCGTTACATACACTCACTTATTAGGTACATCTTACTAGTAAAAGATTGGACCTCTTTTGCCTTCAGAATTGCCTTAATTATTCATGGCATACTTCAACAGAGATATAATTCTGCTTTCCTTGGTTTTAAATGGGGGTTATTCGAGTTAATGTTGCCTTTCTATGATCTTGCCCATTCTCTTCTGACCTCTCACCTCAACAAGGCATCTGCTCACTGGATATTTTCTATTTTTAGGCCATTCTTTATAAACTCTATAGATGGTTGTGTATGAAAATCACAGTAGATGACCTGAAATACTCAGATAAGCTTATCTGGCACTAACAACTATATCACATTCAAAATCACTTAAATCACCATTCTTTTCCATTTTGTTGCTTGGTTTGCATTTCAGCAAATATATGAGTTGTGGCCATGTGACTGGTTTATTACATATTTGTGTTAACAAGCTATTGAACAGGTTTAACTAACTAAAGTGGATGGTGAGTGTACATAAATGATTATTTTTCTAAGAGGCTTGCCCAGTCCTCATTTTAAAGGACACTTTGAGTAAAGTACCATTCCTTCTGAAATTACATAATTGTATGTATTCTTTCTCAGGGTTTCTGCTAGGAATTTGGTGCCATCTTTGCTTCCTATTAAATCATATTATCATGTTTTGGCTCTAAGCTAAACATTAAAATGAGTCCACGGCAACACACACTGAGACGGGAAAATATTTTCAATAATATTCTTGGAGAATAATATTTTTTGGATTTTTTTATGGAATTCTCTATCATGCCGCAAAACAAGATGATAATCGTTCATTATTTCATGGTTTATTAGGAGTTTGTGTTAATGAAGGAAGAAATACCCGACATGATGAAGCAGCTCTTGCAGATGGTGGCAACGCAGAAGAAGCAGGGCATCAGTTTCAGCAGGGAATTTGAGAAATTATGAGTAAATTGCATAATTGAAAAGAGTATTAAGGGATTATGCATATCATATTATGAAACCATAATAAAGATAAGGATTCAAAACTACTAATTGTACCTGATCTTCAGCTCTGCTATAAACACTATTATTATTATATTTGTGGATTAAAGTATACACATTGTGGCTCTTTCGTTATGGCTGATTTTTTGATATTAATGAAATATAGAGACGTTGCAAATTTTAAATTGTTCCACTTTTAGTAACTGGCTTAAAATCAATGTCAGCCTAAACCATTTCAAACCAGGAGCTTCTGATCACATGCAGAAACCTGTTATTGAGCTGTTACTACAGGCTGTAATTTTACCCTCAGCCACTCTCAGGTCTGTGTTTAGAGGGCCCTGGCGATGGCTGATGGCTGGACAGATTTATGTTAACTCATGCTTTTTTTCTTTTTTTAAGCATATTATCATTTTATCCTGGCATACTAAGTGGAACAATGCTTAGATTTCAATAATATAGTATATATTTTTTCTTCTTCTTCTTTTTCTATTTTTCTAATTCGTTCAGGTTTTCAGTGAGTTGTGGAAAGTGAAGAAAGTTTTAGTTAAACACAGTTTACATTGAATCCTGAAGCCAGTGATGCTGCCTACAACATGTAGCTTAGATATTGTGCAGCAGGCTATTGCAATGTGTGTGTTGTATTATACCTGTCAGAATTTCCATTTCATGCCACAGATGAGGGAAACAGGATGTGAAAGAAAGAAAGAATATGAGAGAAATGTCAGACTACAGAGCAAAAACTGTTCATCAGTTAGTTTGAGCCAACGCAAGAGATTCAGGAATCAAAAACATAACAGTGTATCGTTGTGTGCACTGCACTTGTTTCCTGTGAATAAGAACATGTATTTGTCTGATTGTTAGTGTGCATCACAGGCCATGCTTACTGTAAAAGGAGCAACAAAGCTGCCTCATGATCACCATAATAATCACAATGATTAGTGCTTTATAATATTAAATTTAACTAATACTGTGTAATTGTGTATGCAAACTTTAGAGTTTTCTGTTTGGGTGCTTATTATCTCCTATAATAAATAGATGAACAGTCAGTTTTAGCATGTAAGAGTAGACGTTTATTTTTATAAAAAAAGAAAATATATATATATATATATATATATATACATATAAATCAGTAAAGCATTCAATATATCAACAGATAAAACATACCACTTTTTTAGACAAAAAGCATAAAAAGTTGCTGTGTTTTGCAAGAAAAGAAGCAAACGTGACAGTCAGTGTCTTCAGAAGAATCATGTCAGATTCACCAAAAATTCTTCTTATTACTGTTTATTGCATTTTCTGTTATGTAGAAATATAATAATTATGCATCTTTGCTTTAGACCAGGTCTTTGTGTGTGCCTAAGACTACTGTAAAGTAAACGGCCAGCTGTGGCACTCTATGTGCGCTGTGTCTGTGCTTTTTCCTGTTGTTCCATGATCAAGTACGTGTCAAGTACGCTAGGGAGTTTAGGATTCTCTCTTTCTTTACTTACTGCCAGCTCATTTTCTGCTGTCTCCTTTATTTTTTTGTCATGTTTTCCAGCAGTCAAATCGCTGACAAATAAAATTCCTCTTATAAGAGCTGCTTTGTTTTGCTTTGCTGAACTAAATAAAAAAGGAATGAGATTATTAATATATAATGTAAAATGAAATATATTTTGCAGTCATGTGTATATTAGGATGGGACGTTGTGGACATTCAGTACAGTGTAAATTATCGTTTGCTTAAGCACACAACACTGTACTTCCAGGTGTATATTTCAGTATTCCAGAAATTAGAAACATTATTTGCTTATAATATGATGATGAATGAAGATAAGGACAGGGAAATAAGAGTGTAAGACATAGAAATGGTGGAACAGGATATAGTGAGGATTAGCAAGGATGAAGTAAGGAAAGCTTTGGAAAGGATGAAGAAAGGAAAAGCAGTCGGACATGATGACATATTGAAGGAGATATGAAAATGTATAGGAAAAATGGGAGTGGTGTTTTTGGCTAGATTATTCATGATTTTTGAGAGTGAAATGATGCCTGAGGAATGGAGCGAAAGTTATACTTATACCAGTTTATGTGCAGAGTCGAAGAAATTACAGGAGCATGAAGTAAACGAGGCACACAATGAAGATTTGGGAGACAGTTGTTGAATCTAGGCTTAGACAATCAGTGACTGTTTTTGAGCAGCAGTATGGTTTCATGCCAAAAAGGGCACCACATATGCGATTTTTGCTTTGAGAATGCTGATGAAGTATAGAGAAGGTACGAAAGAGCTACACTGTGTCTTTGTGGATTTAAAGAAAGCTTGTAATAGGGTGCAGAGGGAGGACTGTGGTGTTGTATGAGGAAGTCCAGAGTGGCTGAAAAGTATTTTACTTTGATGCACGACATGTATGAGAACAGCATGACAGTAAGGAGAAGTGGTCACAAATGTGAAGGATTTCAGATGCAGCAAAAGTGTTGCAGCAAAAGTGAAAGGAAATGTCTATAAGAGAGTAGTAAGACCAGGCTTGTATTGTTTGGAGACAGTGGAACAGATTAAGAGACAGGAAGCAAAGCTGAAGCTTGCAGAGCTTAAGATATTGAGGTTCCCGTTAGGAGTGACCAGGATGGGCAGGATTAGGAATGAGAACATCAGAATGACAGCACATGTTCGAAAATTGGGAGACAGCTGATTGAGATGGTTTAGACATGTGCAGAGGAGGGACAGTGGATATATTGGTAGGAGGATGTTAGAAATGGAGCTGCCAGGCAGGAGGCAGAAAGGAAGTCCAAAGAGGAAATATATGGATATGGTCAATGTAGACATGCAGGTAGTTTGTGTGAACACAGAAGATGCTAAAGACCGAGTGAGGTGGAAAAGATTGACTCGCTGTGGCGACCCTGATAAAAGGAAAGGCCGAAAGAAAAAGGATATATGCTTATGATATGAAGTGTTCATTTGCAAATGAATGAAGTTGGGTTGTTTTTATTAAGTAAAACTTTAGTTTAAAAAAAATACAGTTAAATTGAATATTAAACTTTATTGAAGTTTCTTTAACCTAAAGCAAATTAGTAAAGTGCTAAAATGACAATGAACACTGGCTTTTTTCACAAAATACATTTTTATCTACTGACAAGACATTACAGTATTTTCAGAAGACCATGGCTGTTCTTGAAAGGTTTTTAGGTGCTGTGACATAGCTGGTAAGTATTTTGTTCTGTAATCTGACAGTAATTTGATACAACATAATTTAACAAAACTGAACAACCTGTTATATTGTCTACTCATATATACAGACCCATTCCAAAAAAAACACTATTAATTCATACTCTGGGTTTTATAGATGTTCTATTCTTTATCATAAACACTCAATATATTTTGATAATATTGAATAATATTTATTTAAAATGAGTCATATGTAAATCTTTCTTGTTGATTATTATTATGGGATGTTTACCTTTACATGTTAGTGGGCTGTCTAAGTTACTAGGCAACATCGTCAGGCATCTGTAATCGATCAGTGTCTTGTGGAACGTGACAAAGCATTCGACTGAAGAATAGCTTGTGTGTGTTAAATGAAAGAATGCTAACCTTGCCAATAAACTCAATAAACTCACAGACTCCAGGTTTCTACCCATGCTGTGTGTGTGTGTGTGTGTACTAATATCTTTCTGATCACCAGCTCTGGTTTTGACCCTTCAAAATGAGGACTCTACAGTTCTCTACATCACTTTTCTATGTGTTCTCATCAAGCAATTTCATCCATGTTTTTGCTATTGCAATCAGACCCTTTGACTCTATTTACTTCATATTTATCGCACCCCTATTCATCTCTGGTTTATGAAAATTATAACCATTCTACTCAGTGGTTTGGGGATTTTATTTGGACATTACTTTAGTCGCATTACAAGACTGTGTGTGTCTGAGAGTGTGTGTGTGTGTGGGGGGCTGTGCTGTAATAGTTGGTGGATCCATTTGCTCATGATTACAGAACTGCTGGGTGCCAGGTCTAAGTAGGCCATTTGGATTTTGTGTGTGTGTATGTGTGTTGTCAGTGAGCATTATTACTTTGTATGTGTAATGCTGTTAGCACATAACAATTAGTCTAATACTCCTCTATCCCAATGGGAATTCCCTCGGCTTTCCCTGCTGCACTGATTATACAATGAAACACCGCTTAATTTGTAGTCTTTATGTTTACAAATATATTCCCTGACTTGTGCCATTAAATTTACAAAAGGTTGCTGTATTTGGAAGGGTGCTTGGTGGTGCAGTGTATAGTGATGTGGCCTCACAACAAGAAGATCCTAGGTTTGATCCCCGGGTGGGGCGACTCAGGAAATTTCTGTGTGGAGTTTGCATGGTCTCCCCGTGTTTGGGCGGGTTTTCTTGGGGTACTCTGGTTTCCTCCTGCATTCAAAAGACATGCATAATAGGTTATTTGGTGTCTCTAAATTTCCCGTGATTGAGTTTGTGTGTGCCCTACGATAGATTGGTGCCCTGTCTAGTGTTGTTCCTGCCCTTGCGCCCCGTGACTCTAAAACTAGGCATTAAGCAGGTATAGAAAATGGATGAATGATTGAACAAATGCTGTATTTGGAATTAAAAGTGTAGGTTTTGCTTTTCAAATCAGTAATACAGTAAACAGGTGCATGGAACCTGCTCCACTGTGCTGTGTTGCATGTAATTATGTAGTCTAGTAGGTGCAGGGGGTAATATTTTGGGAAGTCAGAATAGCACTGCTAATGAAAATCATTCCTTAATTTAAAAAAAGCATAAAAATTTACATACTAGTCATTTTGTAGAGTAGTCTTCTATGTAATCGTTTAATAATAGTTTATGGTCCATGCTTGTCTTTTTATAAAACCGAATACCTTTAATAACATAACAAAAGCAACAATAATTTCTGCCATCTGTTTTTTATTGTGCCAATTTCTGTGTTAATGATTTATATTGGTTTTACTCATAATTACTGGAAAAATGAGCTAGTTCACTAGAGAAGCCTGAATGGAACAGGTTCAAGAACCTGAGCTGATTTAGTGGAAATGTAGCTATGGGCAAACAGAAACATATTGACTAAGCCATCTTTATTATAAATAATGCTTTCTATTGTTATCTTATGTCATTTTTTCCCATGCAGCCAGGAAAACTGTTAAGTTAAAAAATGCTTCTACAGTTCATTGTAATTCCTATAGGAACAAGCAATATAATTGTATCTTCATAAGTTAATTAGTGGTCCTAAGGTTCCATCCATTATCTGCTTCTACACAGGGTCACGGCAATGGGAAGACAGGGCACCACTTCATCATAGGTCACACACATTCACACACTAAGGGCTTTAGAGACACCATCTATCCTAACATGCATATATTTGGAATGTGGAAGAAAACCGGAGCACTCTGAGAAAACATGCGCAAACACAGGATGAGCATGCAAGCTCCACAAGTAATTTCCTGAATCGCCCCACCCAGGAATTAACATTTATAGAGTTAGAGATCATTGCACAATAAGAATTTATTTTATTCAAAGGGCATCATTTTAGAGTTTAGATGTGTTAAAATACACCTGAGCAAATGCTCTCGTGCCATACACTGTAATTGCTTTGGGATGATTGGCTGCACAGTTGTGCTCAGTGGGACCATTGGTATTTATGGAGGGAAATATGGAACTGTATAAATGTTGTCTCAGTAAACCAGTTTGGCTGTTTTTACACTTCTCTGTGGCTTCTCTTTAAGATGTTAACACACACACACTCAACAACCTGAGTGCAAATACAACAGTGTAATAAGTCATGACCCAGGGTGGGGTGGGGGTGTTTGTTCAGAGGCTTTAGATATTATAAGAACATGATGATGCGTCTCATTTAATATCACCAAAAGATAAAAATGTCAAATATAGCAAAATCTTTTGATGTCTCTGGATATCAATCAGAGTATGTTCCAGAAAACACTTTAAACTGCACTTTAATTCCTCAGGGAAAAATGTAGGCAGCTCTATTTCACTCATTTGATAAGCATCAGCCGAGGCATGTTCGCCTTCCTAATTTTTCAGAATATATGAGCAGAGCTAAGAAAGTTCCGTTATAGCTCATTCAAGAATAATATTATTTTTGTTAAATAAAGCATGCATTGTAGTCGTTAATTTATATTGTAGAGCTTCACTAAGCATGCACTAATCTTCTTCAGAGATAAGAAGATTCCACTTTCTCAGATAAAACATATTTGTTAACAGAACATGTTCGAAAATCCATTCATTTGTTTTCTCCATCCATCCATCCATTATTAACTCTGTACAGGGTTATATCCATCATAGTTATTCATTTTCTGTACCCAAAAAAGTATAGCGAATTTATAGTGGCTTATTGATAGTGTTTATTTGTGGTGTTTTCTTGATATTTATCTTGGTTTTCTTAATTTGTGCAGTGGAACTAACATCACTTTCACTTGTAATTTCCAGTCTGTGTAGACAAGTAAATGTGTGGACAAGTAAATGTGTGGACAAGTAAACCTAAGTGACAGCAATGGAAATATCTTAATAATATTCCATTGTCATGCGAACATGGTGTAAATTCACGAAGGTGTAAATGTGCACTCAAATGCAGACGCTAATGAGAAAGAACACAATGTATTAAAACATGTTGTTAATAATAAAAATGCTACCTATTTGCAAGGCTTGATATTCAATAATTACCCAAAAATAATGTCTAAAAAGAGTGTTTAGTGTAATGTATCCTGAAGGAGAGCTGTAAATCAGATTGTTTCTGTGTTGCATTGTAAGTATACTCATGGTGATCTTATACAGGTGCCAGACGTTTTCACTGGATTTTATTAGACTGAAGTCATAGGCTCTTTAACAACTGAACTCATTCCAGTTGCACATTTTATAGATTTAATATCTGGCATCATTTTTCAAGATATTTAAACCATTGAAAACATCTGTACATGACATATTTATTAACATGAAACATTGCTATATAATTATTGTACCGAAAGAGTTTACTCTCAGTGCATCCATTTAGGTTTGAAATATAGGAATAACCTAGGCTGGTTAGGAAAATTGGCAATGTAAATAGTTGTCCATTGTGGTCTTTTATACCATCTAATCAAACCTTCTACTTTACTAGATCTGTATTAGTTCAAAAGGTAAGGTATAACATTTTATAATCGATTGGATAATGTTATATAAAATGTCTTGATTATTTATATATGCACACAGTGCGGTTACTCTTACATTGTGGATTTAGGCAGCGGGTTTTGTGAGTGCTGGCTAGCCATAACCCATTCCATGGCCATTTGCTTGTCTTCATATATAAGGTTCTAAAACTACATGGAAATGAGAGATTTGTGTTTATTGTTCTTCCTCAAGATTTAAATATATGCACTAAATGGCATTATTTTAGTTTTTTATCTAAAATCACAAGCAACTCTACTTAATAATGACAAACTCACTGACATTTATGTTGTGCAATGTTACATACGACACTGCCATGTATTATCATATATGCTCAGAATATAAGATAATATACTATAATTTACATTTATATAAGTATAGTATTTATTTTAAGCTTTAGATATATAACAGGCTTTTTTAATTTCACTACATAGTGAAAGAATAACCAGGGCTTTACAAAATGTTTGGCTTTTGAAAGTCTTTCAGAAAGAACTATGAGGTAAGACAGCACCACTAAAAAGTGATCCCAACACCACCAGACCAGTCTGTCTAAACCACAAATCAGAAAAAGTTTGGTCAGTATGAAAGCTGCGAATGCAATGGGTCCTACATTTATGATTTTATTGCAGACATTATGAACCAAATACAGTTTATTCCATGTTTTATTTGGTCAACTTCAGTTTATTTTATATACATTGCATTTTAGGATTGAAACTTTTATTCATTCATTTTCTATACCTGCTTAATCCTAGTTTTAGGGTCCTGGGGAAGCCGGTGCCTACCCTGCAACTCTCCTCACCCGGCGCTTGAACCCGGTATCTTCTTGCTGTGAGGCCACAGCACTATTCCCTGAAACAAGGCCCTAGGATTGAAACAATTTACAAAAATATTAAAGCATGTTTCAGTTTGTAATGTAACCATGAACGGCGCGGTGGCACAGTGAATAGTGCTGTTGCCTCATCCCGGGTTCGAGCCCCAGAAATTTCTGTGTGGAGTTTGCATGATTTCATGTTCCTGCGGGTTTTCTCCGGATGCTCAGGTTTCCTCGTACATTCCAAAGACATGCATGTGTGTGTGTTTGCCTTATGATGGATTGGCACTCTGTCTAGAGTTGTTCCTGCTATTGGGCCCAGAGTTGCCAGGTGGGCACCGGCTACCTCGTGACCCTATTATGCGAATATAGAAAATGAATGAATAATGTAACCATTTTGCAAATAGTTGTGTTTTTATAAAATATAAATAAATCTTATTAGCACATGTTGCTTTAAAATATCTCGACATTTTCTGCTTTAATGCTGCCATATCAGAATAATAACACAACCCTTCTAGACTTGTGCCTGTTAACAGACTTGGTGGACATTGTTGTCTTTGGTCCAGAGCATATAGATTCCTTTTTGTTTCAAAAACGTTCTACAATAATAATATCGGACCACATTGCAATGGGCTATTGCTAAAGCTGCAGCGACCATATTGAAATGTTGCTCAAATTTTTTGGGTGTGTTTAAAGAATACAGCTGGTGGTTTGTAACAGTTAATAAATGTGTTGGTGTGTGCTTTAGGAGTGGAGAGATTACTTGAAACAGTTTGGTACAAAGCAGTTATTAAGTCTGTCTGGTTGTGATACCTGAACCCTCAGTGAAGAGTAAAAGTACCAGACGGAGTGAAAGAATAATTGTGTGAGAGAGAAAGACAGAGAGTGAGAGAGAGACTTAAGCACAGTAAAGATCGCTGTGAATGTAATTCGTAATCCACAGAGGAAGGTATAGTCCCTGGTTTAAAAACAGTGTGAGTTAATTAAACAGTGGCAGATGTTAATTTAACACAGTAGTAAGTAATTTACACCAATGGTGTGTATACAGCATTTCCTCCTGTTCCGTTCTGCAGCTTTTACATTTAGCGATCTCGGTAGGGATTGAGCTCGTATTTACGAACAATTTATTCGGTTGTGAAATAAGGGGAATTTACCAAACCCCAGAAACTGTATAATCATAGGGAAAGTTGCTCAATAACTGGCCCCAATGGTCATGATTATGCTCAGTCTATTGGATAATACATAGGCCTGATTATTAGAGTTAGGTTTATATTTAATGTTGTCCACTATGTAAATGGTCACTGTGCATGGCACTTAAAATGTGTAATCAATGGCAGCAGAATTGGTATGGATTCTGGGTCAATATTACTTTAAAAGTTGTAGTACTTCATTTGCACCCATAGATATTTTTTTTATTTTTATAATTTTGATTGTAAGCAACACTCTAGATATACAGAACATACCCCCTAGCACATAGACACTTGTTTGTATAACCATGACCATGACTGTACTGTTTATATTACACTCTCAATAAACCACTGAAAGATATTCTCTGCTGGGTGACTGTGTCCAGAGCTCAGACTTTATCTGTGACCAGATACAACCTATCCAGACCTTTCAATAAATCAATACATACATAGATCTGAAAATCTTGGCTGGAGCACGTACAGTATGTCAAATCACATTTCTATACCCTCTTAATTCTAGTTAGACACTAATCAGCCTAATGCATGTCTTTGAACTGTGGGACAAAACCAGAGCACCTAGAGGTAAACCCATGCAGACATGGGGAGAAAATTTTATTAAACTCAACACCAGTAATTGAATCCTGGAATATTGTGCTGTGAGGGGGCAGCATGCCAACCTCAGATATGTCCAAATGTTTGTGGTCAATTAAGGTTGCATGGTTAAACAACCAACTGTTCCTTTGTAGCTTTAAACGCTATCAGTCGGGAATCACTGCAAACCGCAAAGTATACCCTGTGGATATACTGTGGAGCGTATGAGCTCTATTTTAGTTTAAGCAATTATTATATCTTAGGTCCTGCTAAGCTGAAATTATATGGAAACTTGCATTTACTTATTATATATGCATCCATATTTTAATATCCATATTATATAGCTATATCAGAGGCATGGATTAGTCAGTCATTATTCGGTCAACACTTCTGATGAAGATTTATACTATAGAAATCAGTTACAAGTAGTAGAGGCGCAAATGTGAGTTGGTGTATAGATTTAAATCAAATTGAAGTGAATAAGTCTTATTAGCCATGAGGTTTGAAGATATAAAGAAGCAATTAATCAAAGAATGTTTGCTTGTTGTAAACTATGGTGAGAGGAAGGTTGATTTATTTTAGTTTTAGGTATTAAGCTAAGCACTTCAGGATTATAATTTAGTTATTTAGCCTATGGTTAAATGACAATATAATCAGTATATGACCCTTTTGTCTTGTTATGATTGCAGAAATTTGGAAATGCCCACATGCTCATAGGTACATATAGCTGTTTGAGGAGCTCTGTTACTGAACCAGCCCACATTTTTCAAATCAATATTTAAGAAGATTTCAGATTTTGTTTAATATTGTATTAAAATTATTTAACACTGCAAAAAGCCCAGTATATAAATGCAGGTGCTATTTTTATCTAGTTATCTGTTAGCATACATATTTAGCAACAATTTTCCATTTAGCATATCACTTAGCCTAACACAGGTTTAAGCCAGAGACCATTGCAAATGTAGATATCCCTTTTCTGTCAGCAAGCATGAGGATTACTTTTTTGGCAATAGTTTGAAATTCACAAAAAGATTTAGAAAATTTGAGGAAAAATATTTGGTATATTTCACCATTATTGCTGCAGGCATCTACTTTTAGTACGCCTTTTTTATCTCCGTGGGAAAAGCAGCAGATGAAGAACTAAGATTTTGATCTGTCTTTAAACAGAAAAACTTGTGTATTTGAATGTAAATTATGACTTTGTTAAACATGAAAGCATAAAACTGTATATTTTCCTTTCCTCTCTCTGCAGTGGATCCAGCTGACCTTCTGAAGATCTTAGATTTTCCAAGTTTGCCTGACGGCGTGACAAAAACTACAGGCTTCTGCACACACAGGAAGTCGTCGAAAGGACCTGACGTAGCCTACAGAGTAACTAAAGATGCTCAGCTGAGTGCTCCGACCAAACAGCTCTACCCCTGTGAGTGCTCCCACATTCACATACTTAGAGTATATATACAGTACATGCACTGGTGGAACATGCATTTTGCTTCTAGATAATAAAGCTAGCTGGTCTTTCCCAAGCATGGAAAAAAGGTTTATCTGCTATTTTCTACCTAGAAACATGGCTTACAGTCTCTGATGAGCACTGCATATTTTATTGCTGGCCATGCTTATTTGCACACAAATATTTATTATTTGTAAGTACTATGCCTTTTTTATTAAGCTGATATTGTTGGTTTTGATAGAGTTTACATACGTAGTGCACCTGTGGCTGCCACAAATTGTGCTAGCTGATATACCATCATTATCATGCCACGGCTATGGAAACCATCACGATGATACAGAAACGCAGTACATAGGAAGTTACATCAATTTACATTGGAATAAATAGAATAAAATATTTTAACATCAAATAAAAATAATAACTGTTGATGATAAACTAAAACACAATTCTTGACCATCAACTTGTGCATAGGGCAGCAGAGAAGGCCGTGCTAGCCTTGACCACACCAGTCCAGCACCTTCATGCATATCCTCTCATGCGCTCATATGTGGCCTTTAGAGAAACTCAAAATAACAAACATTTGGAAATTGATTCCATTCTTGTTTATAGTATTAAAACAGATGTCTTAAAATCAACCTACTATTCAGCATAATGTCATAAACTGTTGGCGGTTCTGCAATGCTGCATGTGTGTATGTGAACGACTGCATTAAACAAACTTGCTTTGATTCTATTTCAAGCATTGGAAAAGAGAGAAGAGAAATGAGAGTGAGAGAGAAAGAGGACAGAAACCACACTTTCAAAACTTTCTGCTGATGTGGCAAACACACACGCCTTTTTAATGTCTTTATGACACACACATTTTCTATCCAAACCTCTTTTGGATTTTAGTCGTTTATGTGTGCAATTGTGTGTATGCAGAATGTGGGGAGGTTAATATGGAGGGGGAAGGATGCTGAGAGCTTGTAGTTGATTGACATGCATGTGTACTATAGACCATTTTATTGCCTACAGTCCACAAGAAGAACACTGAGCCATAAAACTGACCCAGATTCTCCACGCAGCAGACAATCCTAAGAATTTAAATGAAGGTAAAGGGGCAAAAGTGGGAGACATAGAGAAAGAGAAAGAGAGATTTGCAATATTTGATTTTAGCGTATTATGTATGATTCTTTATTATCATCATAAATGAAATAGACATGCCAAAATAACTTGAACCTGAAATCTGATTCTGAGAGAGAGAGAGACTTTATTTAAATTTCTCCTTATCCAATATTTTCAATACATTAATACAAACAAGTGGAATGATTAAAAAATACAGACAGCAGCACTCAACTATGGGATGTGTGCTAATGTTTTCCACAGAAAGGCTGATGTCATTCCTGCACCCCTTCCTTCTTTTCCACTTCATATAGACATGCTTTCATTCTCTTACACAGCGACTCACTCATGCAGGGACACAATTTAGAATCCAAAATAACAGTTGTCTGCATTCTTGCCTCAAGCAAAACATAGACACCCTACACATAGCCAACTAGTGATGAAAAACCTCAGGTGTACAATCAGAAGTGAAGCTTGTGGAAGAAGTGAATTAGCAGCTGACTAATCCTCCTTTAGTTCCTTCAAGAGGTTTTCAGCTTCCATTAGAAAGCAGGGTCTTTTATGCGTTACAATGCTTGTATCTTTACAAATAAATAGTCCATGCCAAATCATAATAATCAGTAAAAACAGAGCTTGGGTTATAAAAAATATATTGCTTCTTTTTATTTGTCTATATATTTTAATAACACAAATATGCACACTAGATAAACCGCAACCTAGGTTAAGCAAACGGCATGTGTAATGTGTAATGTGATTCCAAATAAACAATGCAGACCTTATTTAAAGTCTGTCTCTAAATGTAGACACTGCTCTACAGACTCGGTTTAAAATAGAATATACCTACCACTGTTATTCCAACTGTATCTGAGTAAATACTAAATAGACTGCAAACACCTTCTAAAAAAGACTGGCATTGCAAGTCTAGTGGATAAACCGAAAAACACGAGAGCAACACTAGAAGAATAGAAGTAGTTGTTCATGTAGTTCATAGTCAGCTAAACAAGGAAAAATAAAACGTCATCAAATCACTATAATCTGTTTTTAATACATTTTAGTATTGACCTATAATAAGATACTGTATAATAATTAGGAACAGCTAACTATTATTGTTGGTGTTTGTCAACCCTACATAATTAATTAAATTTATCTTTAAGGCATTTAGCAGATGCTCTTATTCAGAGCGACTTACAAAATTGCTATGCTGTTTACCTTTAGCTAGTTTGATTAGACTAGCATCCTAACATACTGTAACTATAAGATAAGATACTACTAAATACAAAAGTCAACATGGAGACCATAATAATCAACACTACACTACACTTCGCCTAGTACTCTAGGAAGAGATGGATCTTCAGTCTTCTATTTGAAGACAGTGAGTGATTCTGCCATTTGGACACCCAGGTGATGTTCGTTCCACCACTTCGGTGCCAGGACAGAAAAAATCTGGATGCTTGTCTTCCATGGATTTAATTACAGCACACAGATGTCAGGGAACAGACCCCACAAGTTGGTGAACATCCACCAAATGCAAGTTGGCCCATGTTCACCGGAGCAGCTAAGCCAGTTTGCCTCACTACTTTCATGCTCGCCTCTCAGACTAACCACACATTGCGGGCTGCTGACCTTCGATTGAATGAATATTTGATGATGGTTTCTTCACTTTTGGTACATAAGTGATACCACGGTGTAGGAACGATCCACATCTGCTACTGTTGCTGAAACACTGACACCACACCATTGGGGGCCAACAGTCTGCTTGTGGTCAAAAACGCTCTTATTTCCCATAGATGGTAAATGTTACCATTTGTACAGTCTACAGGTCAACACCGTATACAGTATAAGAGCTAGTTATCACTTATCATATGCCCCCTGTCAGTTTATGTAATTCACTAATCATTTAATGTACATTCTTCAAGTGAAAAATTTCAAGACGCCTGTCGTTCCTCTTCCAAGGTTGAGCATATTGTGTTATTCAATCAATTAAATTTTTGGCTCTCTGAGTTTATTTGCATGCCCAGAATTCTTCTGAACAGTGTACACCAAGATAGAAAACACAACACACACCCTTTAAAGAGTTGAATAATACCATTGAACTAACTAACACAAACTCTGCAAATTAAACCCAATAGCTAACACTTTATAAACAATATAGTTATTATAGAACAGATCCCGATCACTTTCAATCACATTGTTTCTGCAGGCATTGAAAAACATTAAAAGTTATTAAATTTTTATAGCTTTAAATGCTAAAATTGCATTTTATTTCAACAAGCATTAAAAGTTTAAATTGTTTTGAAAATAAATTACCAGCATCAAACGTGTATATCTAATAAAGGCATTTCCAAGTTGTTTGTGGCAATGTTTTCTCATTTGTGAAACACAAAATTTTTTCACATGTGGAAAGGATAACATCTGCATTGAAAATGTGGTCTTGTCCCATATTTTAGAAACATGTGACATATGCAGTTAGCAATGCTGGACCATTTGTTTTTATGTTCGATGAGAGATTAAACCAGTCCACAAAATAATAAACAACCCAACAGCCGTGTCTGATTTTGGGAGGCTGGTTGTGTCCATGTATGTTTCCACTATTGGAAGGGCATTGAAAATGCAAGGAAACTTGCCTTTTGTTATATAGCACCTTTCGTACACAAAGGGAATTTAAAGTGCTTTGCATAAACGAATTATGCAGAAATTAAAACTATTTAAAAGAAACTATTTAACTATAAAACTATTTAAAAGAAAGAAGAATTCAACATTTTAAACATTTAAGATACATTTAAACTGAGCTGTAAGCCAGTTACAACTTAAACATACAAGCACTGAAGCATTAGAATTGTGTACACCCGCAGAAACCCTGCTCCTTATTCCATGCACAGTTATCCTGTGCATATCAATCTCCCTAATCTCAATTTGCATGTACTTAAGATGTGGAATACATGTTATTGAAGCTAAAGTTTTCCATCAAAGCAACACCCTGGACTTCAGGAGAAAACCTAAAATACCAAAAGGAAAATAAGACAGACAGCCTTCAGGTCCAAAGAAACTCATAACAACTCCCTGCTGAGTAAGTTAAATGCAGTACAGGACTAGACCATACTAATCTGTCAGTGTAGTTAGCCACTGTCACCTAAAACACTATATAAACATGTTTGAGAAGTTGCTTAGAATGTAAAAAACTACATAACAACAAAAGCAAGAAAGAAAGAGAGAAAGAGGGAAAATAATGAAAGTGAACTAAACTGAGAGTCTAAAGAATAGGACTAAGGGATAATGAGAAAGTCAGACTCTCCACATGGACCTGGAACTCCTTCGTCCTCCTCTTTTTCTCTCTCTCTCTCTCTCTCTCTCTCTCTATCTCTCTCTCTCTCTCTCTCTCTCTCTCTTTTTCTCTCCCTCTTTCTCTCTTTGGATCTGTAAGCTCTACATCTGTACATAAATGAGTGTACAACAAGTGTGTGTATATATGTGTGTGTTTTAGTGTGACTGCAAAAATACCTTCCTGTTTAACTGATTAAAATTTCCCAAAGGCCTTAGCGGCATCTGGCCTGTGTATGTGTGTGTGTTTTACAGAGGAAAATCTTAAGACTGCAGTAATGTCTGGTTTTCCCTTTAGAGAGTCAGACTGATTCATTCAATACTTTTTCATTTTGGGGTCTTTTTTCGTGTCTGTCTGGTTTAAGTTGTTTTGCTTTGTGTCCCTCTGTCCATAATCTCTTTCTTTCCATGTATCCTTCATACAAACACATACTATATATATAATTCTCTTTTGCATTATCTGTCTTATCCTTCTTAACCTTTCACTTTCTTTATCTCCCTTACTCTCCCCATCTCTTTTATCCCACCTCTTTCTCTCTACCTTATGGATGTTTCACAGGAAAAAAGTTGTTCTGTCAGGAATTTTATCACCCCTCTCTTTGTCAGTTATAATTGTGGAAAGTTTTCTTGGATGGCTTCAAAAAAGAAGCCCATTTATGTAATTGGCACGGTATTGTTTAGTCTATATTTGCCCATTTAGCCTGATTCTAACACTACACCTTTTAGAACTAACTGTTTACTTGCTGTCCAATACTCCCCACCTATGTATTAACAAGTGCCATTGTAATGAGGTATTACATGCAATTCACTTTATCTATTGGTTTTAGTGTTTTTTTGATCATTTGATGTAGGAAGCGAATTAAGAATATATTAATTTTCTAAGAATATAGTTAAAAACAGAGTCACTTAGCTACTAGAGGGGCTTCACTGCACACATGGCATATTGAACCATAGTCATTTAAAATGTAAACTGATATTTAGAGAGGGAAAAATAAAATAGACACTCTCCTGAATCTGTCTTGTTGTAAATACTTTACAAATAGTTAGCTGTAAAGCACATTTAGTCTAAGGTGTGATCCTGTCTTTTACTTAGACTTACAAAGAGTATAAACTGTAAAATTTAACAATCATGCATCATTCGACCTAGACTTGTATCTCTAAGAT
>JAOUQV010000015.1:12261396-12271485 GCA_028565295.1 Aspidoras spilotus | reverse complement strand
ACCAAGTGGGTCAGTTTTCCTGAGACAGAGGTTAATGAAAGGCATTAATTCCAGAGATATTTTCTGTTCTGGAACTGTTCTGGTGGCAGCTTAATGGCATCACTTGCTTTTGGAATGGTTACAAATCTTGATAAATGCCCCTGTCAATACATGACATTATAGATAAAGCTATTGTAGTAGTCTCAACTTGTTCTCCTCCTGATACTGTAATTGTAATGTCAATATCTCTATCTATATTCATAAACCATCCATCCATCTATCCATTATCTTCTGCATAATCCACACAGGGCAATGTGTCAGCCAGTGCCCAACTGGCAACTCTTGTCGCAAGGAACGACCCTTTAAATGGCGTCAATCCATCATGGGGCACATACAGTCACTCACACATTCAAACACTAAGGGCCACTTTAGAGACAAATTCACCTAACGCACTTGTTTTTGCAATGAGGGAGGAACCAGCGCACCCAAAGACAAAGGTGAACATGGGGAGAACATGCAATCTCCACACTAAAATTTCCCAGGATAGACTTCCATTATCTCATTTGCTGTATTCATATCAGAGTATTGTGTGTGTATGTGTCTGTTGTGGTTGCTGGGCTCAGTATAAGTACTGTATAAGGAAACAAACGTGTATTACACTGGGCTTTTTTATTGTAAAGCTGAGGCAGGAGCCAGAGGCAGTTTCTCATCAACTGTTGTAAAGTCTCTCCAGGGAGTTTCCACTCCTCTGCTGACTTAATATCCTCTAATGAGGAGAGGGAATACTTGCAATCTAGTGGAATACACTTGGTTAGATGTTTGTCACTCTTAAGGGGGAAAAATAGCAAAACTCAGCATTGTTGTAAGCACTACATCTAATAAATGGTAAGAAAAGCTGCGTTAACATTTCCCCTATTGTTTGTCAGCCTTGTGTCAAACATATGTGACAATGAGATGTGTCAGTGCGTCACAAAATGTATTGTCAGTTAAATATGTGGCTAAGTGGAGCCTCTGTTATTTTTTCGAAGGAAAAGAAATCTTAATAAACACACATAATAAACAAGTTTCCCATGTATTTGCAATGGTTGTGTGGGCAGTGAAGTGACAGTTCTTTAACTTTCTCATAGTTCACTTCTCTCCGAGACATTGGCTTGTTGGCTCAGGATTCGGGTGCAAGGATGGCAGGATAATAACATCCACAATTAAAATGTTCTGGCGTGTCAGGAGTCGTCGTCGTAGCTGTCACAGAGTGACTGCATAATGGGTGAGCCTGTGTGTAAGCCTCTCCATGCAAAAAAAAAAAAAAACCCCCAGACATCACATACATGACTAATAATGGCACTACTCTCTCCTAATTGCAGGCTTTAATGGCAATAATTATTTACAAGCCTAATTAAACCAAAAAAAGGAATCTTGAGCAGAAGTAACTGCTAGCTCAAGGAAGCACGCACAGTTGTGTCAAGAGGCGAGACGGCAGCAAGAGAAACGCTGTTAGCGTACTATCATTATCGCTAGCTGTCTAATTGGTGGAGGCATTCCTGTATGACTCGCTTGTTTCGCTTTCTCTCAGCATGCAAACGTAAACTGGCTAACTGCAAAAGAATGTTCCTAATGACTTCATTCTCTGGCATAGGAAATTCAAAACAGCACTCTCTAAATATCTACAGTCTTCTTTGTTCTAAAATACTCTGGAGAAAGGGGAGCAAAACTAACTCATGACATTTGGACTAGTGTTTCTAGTGCTGTGTGAGACTGAAGTACTTTGTATCGATTTCAAAAAATACAGTTCCAGTATCACAGATAAAGTGCCAATACTTTTTCAATAAATAAGGTTGAGTCGTCATCAATAGAAATTTCGAATATAAATGAATTTTACAAAAATAATTTTAATTTCTTCTTTTTTCCTCTCCCTTCATCAGGGTTCACCACAGTAAATCAGTCTTTTTAACCTCACTCTGTTCTCTACATCATCTTCTCTCATACCAGTTAGTATATCTACATTGAACACATCCATATATCTCTTGTTTGGTCTACATCTCTGTCTCCTGTCTTGCAGCTCCATCTCTAACATCCTCCTACCAATATATCTACGGTCCCTCTGTCTAAACCATCTCAGTCTCATTTCTCGAACTTTGTCTCCCAATTTTCCAACTTGTGCTGTCCCTCTGATTTTCTCATTTCTAATCGTGCCCAGTGTGGTCACTCCGAAAAAAAAACCTCAGCATCATAAGCTCCGCCACCTCTGTGCTCCTACCACCACTTTTGTAGGTGAAAATGTGCTCCTACTTCTTTTGGAAATATGCATTTACTACTGGTCCAGTTCTTGCTTAATTATAGCATGTAGACCAATGACACATGGAACATTATACTAGGAAGTATCAAGCCCACTGCAGACTCTCAGTCAGTTCAGATCAATAGTTAAACACTCAAATAATTAATTTGAATAAACCTGGCCAGCTGCTGTGTGCTGGGTGTTTGTTCATGGTTGCTTCACTCTTGGTATACCCGTGATACCATTGTATGGGGAAAGCCTACAGGTGCAGCTGTTACAGAAACTTAGTTGTCAGCAGTCAAAGTATCTCAAGTCTCTCTGTTTACCCATAGCTGCTAATTGTTGCTTTTTGCTGTGCCGTGTAGAGGTCTGCATCTTATATGAGAGCTGATTGAGATGTAACTACCAACTGGATAATAATGTCACCTGCCACGTGTATATAATCCAGTGATAATTTAGAGCATTTGCAATGCTTTTTGAGCACAATGATGGAAAGCTACAGTGCCTCACAGTTGAAATACAGTAAAATGTGACGATGCATTATTGATCATGATCTTGGTTTAACTCAGAATAACCTGCACTTTGTTTTTTAATTGAATGTGTTTTTTTTTCTCTAGATGTGTTTGGTAGCAATTTTAAAAATCCTTTCCATTCATCACATGAAAGAGTCTTAATGATTGGCTAATCTTATCTTTATGGCCAGTCAAATGTTAGAACAGTTTCAGGCTCTGCCAAGTCGTAAGGGCTATAAATGTACTTCTATATAAACGTACTGCGTCTGCATACTTCCAAATTGAAACTGTCAATGTTTACCCGCAATTTTGCAAAAGAATGCAAATGTGAGAAATGTGTGGAGAAGTGTGGTAAACCAAGCCCCCCTGCCCTGCCAAGCATGTCCCAAGAATCCCATCAGATTCAGCTGTAAATGCCGAGCAGCCTGGCAGGCGTCCTGGTTCTGCCTCCCACACCACTACCATAGATCTGATGCCTGCCAGACCCACATATGCTCTTTGTCTGAGCTGCTGAGCTGCTAATGCATTAGACACAACAGCAAAGCAGTGTGAGACACTTTCCTGAACTGATTTCCTGTCTTTCACAGAGGTGGTAGCAGGTTTTGCCTTTTTTCCCCCCAGAACAGTATATGCCAAAATAATTGATAAATACCCCTCCTTTCCCAGGTTTCTTCTTTATTTAGACCTGCTTTCGATAGTAATAAATCTTATATTAAATACTTTTGTCGATTGTGCTGAAATCTGTGACAATGCCCATCCTAGTCAGATCCTTCAAAGGCTAACTAAGTCTTCTCCCTAATGTTTGAAAAACAACATGGTAAAACAGTTGAGCTTGTGTGCAGCTAGGTTATTCTTAACCCACAATGTTCAATGTACAGATATTTGTACATTTATTATTGTGGTTTGTCTGTAAATGTCTTTAAAAATCTCTGGATCCTGTTCATAGGATTGTTTACACAGAGGATATATTGTAGACATCCTTGAAAATTCTCTGAATGAAAGATGTGGCCCTGGGTTTAATCAAAAGGATCTTAGATATTAGAAGAGTTCTTCGGTAGGACTGGGTGAAGATTTGAAGACATGCAGCTGTTAAGCATATTTCATTGACGGTAAATAGGAGCTATGTTACATGGGGAATATTGCAGAGAAAGCTGATTTTGAAGTATGATTATACTCTTTACACTACATTGTTGGCCTCATGGCGCCGCTTTTGTTTCATGTTAGTAATATTTCATTAATTTGTGACACAGTGCTGAAATAAATCATGAAAATATACCATCATATTTATTACACTTTCAACACATTTTCATACGAAGCCTGTATATAAGGATAAAATATAAAATATATAGTGTTATATATTATATAGTGTAATACATTATATAGTGTCTTACGTTATATATATAAATGTAAATTATATAGTAATATGCATTATATAGAGTTATACATTATATTGTGTTATACATTATATACTGCTATACATTATATAGTGCTATACATTATATAGAGCTATACATTATATAGTGTTATACATTATATACTGCTATACATGATATAGTGCTATACAGTATATAGTGTTAGACAATGCTAATAGCTTGAGAAGTGATTATTTCTTTAATACTCTGTAAGGGGCGCTAGGAACACCGTGCCTAGCCGGCAACACAGGATGCATCGTAGGAACAACCTTCCTTTCAATTAAATGTCTTATTCGTTGCCGCCCACGGTTGCTTTAAAACATTTAGTTCAGATATCCTTCCTGCGCTGATGAAGGAATGGAGTAAATTTTATTTGAATCATTAGCTGTTTGTGCTTTATGACTACAGAGGCCATAATGGTAATATGAACAGGCTCATTGGCACCCACAAATGATGGATGTCACTCTCAATTGCTGAGCTGGCAAAACATTTAGTGATGCAACTGCCAGTTCAGTGATGGAAGTATTAAAATATTCTTTTCCGCATTTTCACTTTTTATTTATTGGACAATAAATCTAGAACATCTAGGTACACTCTTAGAAACTGTTTTTTAATGGTCTCGTTGTCTTCCTTAGAGCTTGTTCACCTGCGGACAGTCCACAGCTTATGAGTTCTCAGGCTGAGGTTAGGACTAAAAAAAAAAATACAGACAACTTTGTTATTTGTGCCTATTTCCTAGCCTCTTGTAACACCGACAATACGAATGACTCCTGAGAGAGGTTGAAATTAATGAGGAGTATGCAACAATATAGCTCTGCTTTTTATACAACTTCACACAGCTGGAAGACCTTGTTAAGTTTTTCTCCTTAGCCTCTTCGAGCTCCACAGGTGGACAAAGCAGCAATAAAAATGAGGGGAAGTATCTCTCTTTCTCTGTCACATAATCAGGAAGTCTTGAGGTCAGCCGACTGAATCGGATGGATAAAGTACATCAGCTGCACTCCCATGTGTCAGTGTGTTTCCTGAAAATTGGAATTTTCTCAGGTTTGCTGATTGGAGGAGGATGTGTTTTTGTGATATGACTCATCCCAGGCGAAGGATCCTGAATCTACTGGTGCCCCCAGCTCCTCCGTAAGCTTCTTAAATCTAGACAAAATAAACTGTTCTAGGCAAGTGTCAATTGAGGAAGCACCAGAGCAGTGGGGTACAGACAGACCTGCCATCTGTATATGCTCATTCACTGACACACACACACACACACACACCAATGTGAAAATGAGGAAACAAAGATCTAGTAGTGTTTAACAAATGGATACTACCAACAAAGGGCAGGCCTTGTTAAACAATCATACGAGGAAATGCCTCACAAACATTTATGTCCTCTATCAGGCTCACAAACACACATATGGAACCTAAATGCATACTTGCAGCACAGCTCGCAAAACGCAAAGCACTGGCCCAATCAAATAGGCTTACAATCAACCCTGAGATCAGACTGACACTCAGTCTGGTTGCTGTGTTTAAATCAATAAGCCCCTGCTGTCTTCCCTGCAGTGTGTGATAAAAGCAGTGAGATATAAGGACATCAGTCTGTTGCTTGAGATGGCTCCATTATTAACTCATAGAACACTGGCTGATGTGCTGCCTGCTGTCAATGCTGACTATGATATTAGCTTGGAGATTAGCCTCATCCATTCATTTTTCTTGACAATAACTTTGTGAGTCCTGTGACCAGTCTGTGAATGGAGTCTTCATCCTGCACACCTATGGATCATCGGAAGGAAGATACTTCAGCTTAATTGACTGACTGACTGGCAGACAGACACTGCAGGCTTTCTGTGGTGTTCCCCTAAGGAGTGTCAGATCAGGCTTGCCAGCTATTTCAGGAGACTTGACCTGCCTCCTTTTCTGAGTCGCTCTGTTCCGTAATTTACTTCTAGTCTTTGTGGTTATTCTTTATGTTACTTTTTAACAAACTGAAGAATTTGTTTTCATTTGAAACCTATGATGTAAAACACTTTGTGAAATGACAGTGTCATATTGACTGGGTGTGTGTGCACCGGTCTTCTGTCCACACAAATATAAAGTCATGGAACCTTTCCTATCTCATTTTGTTCTCCCCTCCTTGGCTTCCCAAATGAAGCTTTCAGTCATGCATTATTAATCTACCACTCTCTCTATTGACTGGCTGCAATTTTTAGCTCCCCGTCTCCGGTCGATTCACCCCACGGTCAGTCCGGATTTCTTTTTCTTAAAATGTTTGAGTTATTCAGGGTTTCCTGAAAAGTCATGATTTCTATACTTCTTGTTTTAAAGAGTCATGAGGACTGGGTGAAGGGCATTGTCCACAAGTTGCTCATTTCTATAAAGCTTACTCAGTCTGTGGCTTCGGTGGCTCACTTACTAAATACCCTAAAATTGTACTTCCCAGGAACAATCTCACTATGAATATTCTTATTTGTGTTCAAGAATATAAAATATGGCTAGTATACTGTAAAATCTCACCCTCAGCACAAAACACAGTACAACCGTGCTTTATACTAAACTCTTTCAGTTAGATACAGCAGCATTTCAGTGGGCCATTTTTATATATTAGACTTATTTCGCCATGCACCTCAATGGGGCAGCACACTGCTCCGGGTGTTAACCCCCGAGAGTAAAATGCAGATAAATAATTTCCCTAAAGTGATCAATAAAAATTATTTAAAAAGTTCTGAAAAAACAGTGACATGAACGCAACAATTTGCTTACAAACCTGAAATGTAGTCATTTATCACTGCGCTGATGATATAGCATGAGAACATGATCCAGAAATGGGTCCACAGTCCAGGGTGCTGTGTGATGTATCTCTTCACTGTGAGTCATTTATTAATGTAACACACATGAATGTGTTGGTGTTATCAGTGCTTTGAGCCTAAGCCTGTGGACATTGTGAGCCTTATTCCAGCTATCCTTTTCTGACATCACACTGCAGACTGAAGGATACAGTGATTCTAAATGTCTGATATCACACACTCTATAGCTTGAATAGGCTGAGTACTAAAGTGTCGGACTCTTTCAGCTGAGTAAGATCTGGGTATTCAGGACAAATCTCATAAACAAACAGATAATATATATAACATATTTGTGTGTATCCATATAAATGGCCCACCCTTTATATTCTCCTTCCTGCAAAATTTATTTGTAGTCACTTGATAGACATTTTATAGGGTGCATAAGTAAATTCCTTAACGCTTCTTGTTCTAGGACGAAGTTCTTAGCTTTTCCTTCGATTAAAAAGGTACAACAAGACGTGAAACTTTTTTAAGGTGGCGCAGTGTTAGTGTTGACGCCTTAGAGCAAGAAGGACCAGGGTTCAAGCCATGACACTGGGACAATGGGCAATCTGGGACATTCTGTGTTTGCATGGGTTTTCCCCAGGTGATCCGGTTTCCTTCCACATTCCAAAGATCTACTTAGTAGGTTAATTGCTGCTTCTACAGTGTCCCTTAGTGTGTAAATGTGTGTGTGACTGTGTGTATGTGCCCTACGATGGATTGGTGCCCTGTCTAAGTTTGTTCGAGTACCCAGTGTTGCCGGGTGGGCACCATATACGTCTTTATAGTCTAGCGATGGTTGGCTGCACAGATGAATACACAGATGAATACTCTCTGATCAGCTCGACGTTGTGCTAGGCTGTACAGTTTATCTCCATAAAGCTCCAGAAAAAAATGTTTCTCTTGTGACCAGGTGTATGTACTAATGCTAGGAACAGCCAGGTCCCACACCTGCAGAATGGTTAGCACCTGTAATTAAAATACATATCTTTTATTCTGATATTACTATGTACAAGAATGCTACTACTGACATCATCGAAAAATTAAGTTATTTCTTCACGTGATGGTTTAAATGAGCAATCATCTCAACGTTAATGCCTGCTGGTGACATTCATAATTAATTAAACAATTAACATTCTTTAAAATGGTTAAAGTTTAAAAGCAGAAGCCTTACCTTCTACCTCAACATAAAAAATAAAAAGTAGCAGTAGTGAGAAGTTTATACCCAAGTCCAATAAAGTTGACGTTGTATAAAACATAAATAAAAACACATTATTATGATGTACAAATCCTTTTCAACCCATATTCAATGTAATACAAAGACAAGATATATAATGTTCAAACTGATAAACTTTATTGTTTTTTACAAATATTCACACATTTTCAATCTGATTCTTGCAACATGTTCCAAAAGAGTTGGGACAGGGTCATGTTTACCACTGTGTTACATCACCGTTCTATTTAACAACACTCAATAAGTGAAGCTTTGTAGGTGGAATTCTTTCACATTCTTGATTGATGTACAGCTTCAGTTGCTTAAAAGTCTGGGGTCTCCGTTGTCGAATTTTGTGCTTCATAATATGCCACACATTTTCAATGGGTCTGGATTGCTCACAGGTCAGTCTAGTACCCACACTCTTTTAATACGAAGCCACGGTGTTGTAACATGTACAGAATGTGACTTGTCATTGTCTTTTTAAAATACAGCGTTTCCTCGCTACTTCACGGTTTGATTATGGAAAAATATTAATATAAAATATTTTAGCGTGCACTAGCAAGGACACAGTTTGCAAAATTGCTCTTTTATTCATTGCAGAATAAGTGCACACAAGCTCTGCATCTAACACTGCTATATCTACTGCAGTTAACACCCCTAACCCCATTCTCTACACCCCAGGATGGTAACTAAACACAAACTAATAACTAACATTAATTAAGGACAGTAACTACAATAACATAATAAACAATCATTAATCAACAAATACATAACTCACTAAATAGAGCACTAAACATTATTGCCAGCCCCATGCACGCCGGGTGGTCCTGGCCCAGCCTCCCTAATGCACAATAAAAGCCACAATATTTATTGCAGAATTTTGGCTGTTTCTTGGGAATTTGCGTAGAACAAACTGTACAGTAATGTATAGTTTGGATAAATTTAGTATAAAAAAAATCACAAAATGTATAAAATATATTTATTTTATATATATTTATATAATATATTTATATTAAAGTGCATAACTTTCTGTATCACAACGTCACTATCTCTTCCCTATATGATTGTTGCACATGCGTAGGAAGGGTTTATAAAGACATAAACTCATGTATAAATATTAAAATACATATAGTGCTCCTACTTTGCGAAATTTCACCTATCATGGAGGGTCATGTAACACCTGCGATAAGTGAAGAAACACTGTAATCAGGATGTCCCTGAAAAAGATGTTGCTTGGATGGCAGCATGTTTCTCCAAAACCTGTATGTACCTTTCCGCATTAATGGTGCCTTCACAGGTGTGTAGGTTACCCGTGCCATGGGCATTAACACACCCACATACCATCAGAGATGCTGGCTTTTGAACTTTGCACTGATAACAATCCGGACAGTCCTTTTCCTATCTTGATGTTATTAATCTTCTTCTTTTTTTGGCCCATTAGTCAGTCTTTTCCACCTCACTATGTCCTCTGCCTTTTCTGCGTTCACACCCACTACCTGCATGTCTACACTGACCACATTCATATATTTCCTCTTTGGCCTTCCTCTCCTTGGCCTTGTGCCTGGCAACTCCACCTTTAATATCCTCCTACCAATATATCCACTGTCCCTCCTCTGCACCTGTCTAAACCATCTCAGTCAGCCCTCTCAATTTTTTTTTCAAAATTTTCTTAAGCTCTGCCACCTCCAGCTTTGCTTCCTGTTTCTTAGTCACTGCCACTGTCTTCAAACCATAGAACAAGGCTGGACTCACTACTCTCTTATAAACCTTCCCTTTCACTTTTGCTGCAACACTTTTGTCACACGTCACTCCTGACACTTTTCTCCATCCACTCTATCCTGCCTGTACTCTCTTCTTCACCTCTTTTCCACACTCCCCATCT
>JAOUQV010000015.1:12203330-12214025 GCA_028565295.1 Aspidoras spilotus | reverse complement strand
AAGCTATACAATAGTTGCTCATTTAGATTTTTACTTATTAATGTAGCAAGGTGCTGATAAGACGCTAAGAAAATGGCCATTACTAGACATATACACTTACTGTACATTTAATGAGGATCTCAAAGCAAATTCATGTGTGTGCTTGAATTGTTTACCCATACATGAAGATAATGCATTTCCCCAAGCCCTCTTTATCACATATAAAAAGACCATAATGACATCAGCTTCATGCTGCAGCATGCATCGTAGTGCTGAGTTTTTTTTATGGTTGTCTAGTAGTCACCACCTGATTAGATATTTTCTATTCTCCATCACTTCCTCTATTCTTATTTTTTATGAGATCATTGTTATAAAAAAACAGAACCTCAGTATATTTCACCTCTACATCCTGTCTGTTCATTTGCTACTGAAGAGACTCGGCCAGACACTGTGAATTTTTATCATCTGAAGAGGTTATAAATATAGAGCTCTTTATGCTTCTCTTTTTTCCTTTGTTACTGAGGAGAGGCAAACATCAGAACATCCTGGCAATCAGAGCAGAGAGACTGTCAGTGCAGCCTTAAAATGTTCACCTGCCTCATGTCCAGATTGCTTCTCCTCGCCTCCCTCCTTAGCTTACCTGGCAGAATTCTCAAACGATGCTGCAAAATTGGAGACAATTGCCTTTGTGCATGCAGCCACACCTGTCAGCTGCTTACAATAGAGCAAGTAATCATTGTCCGATTATAACGGAAAGATTACACCGACCCCCCCCCCGCCCACATGGGATACGTGGGATATCAGAAAAAGACAAAACTGATGTGAGGAGACAGATTCCTAAAGTGTTACCAGTCGTTATCTTAGCTGATCGGAACAGCAATTCTGTATAGCTCTGAAGGGAAGCCCTTAAGGAACACACATGCAATCAGACGCCGTTCCCATCAATCAGTCTTAGACACCACACTTACAAGAGCACCGACTTAAACAGACTGATGCCTTATGCACTCCTTCACAAGTTCAGTGTGCGTGACTGCGTATGGACAGTTGAATTATTTAGGATCCTTTTCATTTGGTGTTAGTTTAAGTTGGTCTGTTCACCTGGTCATGCATGCATAGACAGACAGAGGCATAAAAGGGCATTATTAAGTATCTGCCTCAAGTGATTCCTCTGATCCTGATCCTTAGTAGAATATAACTGTGCTCTTTTTATTTGCGCGTCTGTTTCTATATGGTAAGTTCCAGGTTGCATAAGACTTGCTAAAGTGTGTAGCTGGGTTTTTTTAAGTAGGTTTGTGGGATGTTGTCTAGTGATCTTTTTAGCACTAGCCTTTTTATGTGTAGATTTGTTTTCTAGCTTTGATGAGATGTTGGATGCAAATAGTAATGCTGAATTCTAATTGGGTTATTTTTATTTATTATTTGAGGTGAAGTTTGTGGATTTTTAGGGATCTACTAGCAGAAATTTATTATAGAAATCATATTTAAAGATGTATTTGTGTTTTTTGTTAGTTTAGAGCGAGCCCTTTGTATTTACATGCCAGCAGTTTGTCTTCCATGTGGCTCATCATGTTTCACTGCCATGATTTTCTACAATAAGCCAGAAAGGACAAAACTGGCTCTAGAGGGTGCCTTTCGCATTTTTACGCTGAAGTGGCAGATTGGCTGCAAATCAGCACTGTGCAGCCAGCGAGTACTTAGCATATGAAAGCATAACTTCCCATGCAGCTGACCGAGACAATACCGAGATTATACAGAACTTGAATCCATTATTTCGTACCTTTCAATTGAAGAAAAAACAATCAAAAGTTTATATAATATACAGTAAGCATTTTATGAGCAGGTTCGAACTTTTTTCCAATGCTATTTTTGATTAAATGCTGATGCATGCTTCCTGCCTGCAGTGTACATGGAACAGTAAAAATAACAGTGGGCTGTAAAGAAAGGGAGCATCTGCTTATTTCTACAAATTGAAGTAATATCAAAATTAATAACATTTTCCTGATCTTTATTATTTATCTCTATTCATTTTAAATGGCCAGTTTCACAGCTGAAACCTGCAATGCCAAATGTATTCATTTCGGGCATTTGCATTTGTATTTGTGTGACTGAAAAAATTATTGTAACGGAGGGTGTATTTAGTCTGCCCAAGCAGAAATGTGGCAGTACCAAGCAGCTTCCAGACAATTTGGAACAGATGGAATTGTGATCCAGATCCTAAAATGCTAATGTAAGTTTGGCTTGGGATAGCATGAAGCATGTTGCTGTGGTAGCATCTGTCCTTGCTCACTGTCACATGACACGTCCACGGAGAGGAACAAGAACAAAGAACATCTAGATTCAGGCTGTACAAATTAGAATATATTGTGAGGAATTACTTGTGCATATGTATGTACTGTATGTTAGTGTGTGTGTTTGTGTGTGTGTGTGTGTGTGTAGAGTGGCAAGGAAAACTAATGTATGTAAACCTTGTAATTTCTTGGTTTTCTGCAATAAATTATACTTTATTGGTTCTAAGGGGCCTAAAGTAAGCCAAGGAAAAATACCCGACACATTACACCACCACCACCAATTTAAACCTTTGACACAAGGCAGGATAGATTTATGCATTCATGTGGTTCATGCTAAATTCTGACCCTACCATCTAAATGCCAGACTCGTCAGATTGGATAACGTTTTCTGCTGTGATTCAATTTCAGCGAGTCCGTGCAAATTGTTGTCTTAGTTTCACATTCTAAGCTGACCTGTTCCTTATTTCAGAACACTGGGCATTTCATTCAGAAATTTCCTAAAGACAAACTCGATCTTGGAAGACAACAAAATGTATAATTGTCCTATATGCACCCTCCTGAATGAGCAGAAACATTCAAATGAGAATTATCCAAAGAAGCTCTGGCTCCACAGCGCCATCTATCACATCAACAATAATTAAGTTTGTGTGGCTAAAAGGAGTTTGCTAAACTACAGGTATTGGGATGTTGTGTTTGCTGTGCTTTAAATATATTCTGTTTTAATAAGATTTTTCTCTGAAGAGTAGGATTATGGAGTTAGATGAGATGAAAACATCATGGCACACTCAGGAACTTACGGAAATCTATTTTCCTGTTTGAGTTTTAGTCAGGCTCATTCGAGCATGAAAGAGAAGCGTGGCACCATTTTCAGGTGTGGGTAATTATGTTTTAGAAGAGGAAAGAGTATAATCATTTACTATGCTAATTCATTATAAATGTATTTGATACTGTTCCTGCTAAAAGCATTAGGAATTAAGAATGTGTCCCATGGGATAAGGATACGCTTTTATATCAGTGTTGCCATATTAAAGAGCAATTTAGTCTCCCTGTAGTTTTTTTTATCAAACATTTTGTTGTCTCAGAAAAATACAGGACTTGTGTTTGACATTGCATTCACACATTTGATACCAGCTTCATTCTCTACAGTACCTACAGTGTTCTGTGCTCCCTATACTCTTTTTCTATCAGGTGTGTAAGGTCCAGAATAGCACCTCTATGAGCTGTTTTGCACCATCTCTGGCAGCAGAGTACACCCTTGGACTGGACTCAGTAAAGCATGTAGAAGAGTTTGGCTTCATCTTCAACAACATGCAGGCCCTGCTGGTTTACAACAACACTAATTTCCTGTACTACCCAAATCCTTACTTCGAGCCACTCAGTACCAGTGGAGTCCTGGAGCAGAAGCCAGGCTCTCCGATTATTCTGAAGGTATAAGCATCATTTATCATACTAGTTTCATACATGAGCCTATTAAAATTAAACCATGGCAAATTCACAAGCAAACATTTATAATTTAGGTTTTATTTACATGTAGGAATCTGTGGCCCTAATAATGATATCACCCACAAGGATTGTAAGATGATTGTGTGTGTTTATTCTCAGGGTAAGAACTTGGTTCCTCCTGGCTCAGGGGGAGTGAAGCTAAACTACACTGTGCTCCTGGGAGAGATGCCCTGCTCCGTAACAGTCTCTGACTCCCAGCTTTTGTGTGAGCCACCCAACCTCACCGGCCAGTACAAAGTCATGGTAATGTAGTGTGTATATTCCAGTGAGTTAAAACTAGCGTAACATCATAAACTCTCCATGTTTATACAACTATTTCCCTGGAGTCTCTTATCATAGCCTTTTCACACAATTTTGGGAACATTCCGCAAAAATCAGTTACAAACATTTTCCATTACACACATCAAAGATGTTCTGTGTCAGGACCACTCTCACTACAGACAGTATTACATCAGCATCAGCACCTATCTGTAAAATATTACAGACAGAGAGAAAATGAATAAACACAACTTTACTCAGACATGATCCAATCACATTATTGTCATTATTGTGAAGTTGTTCTTTGATATATACCTTTTAAGGAAGGACGAATGATTACCAAAGATACAGGTGTGTAGATTACAGTAAATATGATCTGCTCATTTAGTTAAAAGTGTTGTTCATAAGCGTTAGCATTCTGTTGCTAACGTGTGCTTGTAAACATTACACGAATCCTCAGTAACATGATCAAGTTCAGATTGTCTCTATTGAACTTATACATCCTAATGTTTTTGGAATTTATCTGAAAATCACTAAACCCCTCTATCCTCTCTGAGATCCATAGCATTACCAGCAGGGTTACATCATTGGAATTAAATCATTTGAATTACATAATTTTATTCATTCATTCATTTTCTATAACCACTTAATCTTAGTTTCAGTGTAACGGGGAAGCCAGTGCTCATCCTGTAACTCTGAGCACGAGGGCAGAATGACACAAGACAGGGCACCAATCTATGTTAGGGTGCACACACACATCCACACATTTAGCAATTTAAAGACACCAATTGACCTATCATGCATGTCTTTGGAATGTGGGAAGAAACCCGAGAAAACCTATGTAAACACAAGGGGGAAAATGATCTTCTTGCTTTGAGGTCACAGCACTATCCACTGCGCCACTGTGCCGCCCTTCATTATTTCAATTACATTATTTCAATTACATCAGTGCTTTGAGATACCTATTGTTTAAATTATACGGAGAGAAGTTTTCAGACATTTCTTAATTCACTGTAGACAGGAACTTTAAAAGGTAATAATGACAGAAATTATAATGCTCAATAATTAGTGTTTGTGAATATACTTACAGAAATACATCAGAGACTCAAGACTTAGTAAAAGACTACAGATTAAAGGTTTTCTCTATTTTTTCTATGAATTATAAAGCCTTACTTTACATTTAGGGCTCAAGCAAGAATAAATGTGGCTTTAATGTGGCTCTGGGGGTGCAATACGAATACTGGGATCAATGTGCTGCCCCCTTATTGAGGCACATCGGGAGCAGTTTGGGGATTGGATGCCTTGCTTAACTTCAAAGGCACTTGTCTGGATGGAGATTGAACTGATGATCTTTTAGTTTTTGGCACTCTTCCCTGTCCAGTAGACCATGACTGCCCCGTAGACCATGGTGTATTATGTTCACACAGGAATTAATTGATATGTACTATATGTGTTATAGTGAAACAGATTTGTGTCAAATCATTATCTGAATTATGTGTTCCTACATTAATAATGTCCAGAATTTAACTGCGATTTAACTATGATTACTGGTCTTTAATTTAATTCTCATGTTAGTTGAAAATGATATGGTTTGTATAATCTCAACCACACAGCTACCAAAACAAACGTGTCTGTGTTTCCAAACCTACTGTACTTTATCTGTCAATTTAATCAGAAGACCTATTCTCATATAAGGAGACCCATTCTCCATAGTTGCCCGTATAGTTGTACCCAATAGGAGACGTAACGTACGTAAACTATTCCGTCTCATGCAATTTCTTGAATTTATCTAATGATTCTCCATGGGCCTTTAATGATATTTGTTTTTCGTCCTCCATCCAGTTTGACATTTTAATTGGTATGTTTGTGTATATGACCGTGTGACCTTTTTTTATTTCTTCTACGTTTGTGCCAGTCACAAAATAGATACATCATATTGCCTTCTATTTTCCTGCTACTTTGCCACAGGAAGCTGGCAAGGTAACTGTTTGGTAAAACTGACTCAGGCATGGATTTCTTAGAAAAATTGTGTCATAACAAATGACTCACTGCTGTGTTAGAGCAGTCTCTCACACAATATCAGTTCCATAAAGTCTGAACTGATATTCACTCATATTGTATATTGAAAAAGAAGGGGCGGAAATCTCCAATTGTAGATCAGATGAATATGTAGATATGTGGACTAATAAAGTGTCCAATAATTGAACATAGAATTTATAACCCCCAGGAACACAGCTGTAGCTGATGTAGTGATATGCTGAAATTATCTGTCAGCCACATCATTTGGTGCCATGAGGTTAATGCTGGTAATAAGGTGTTTCTGTAGTCATGTGGGATGTGTGCACAAAGCTTTAGAAAGTTGAGCTCTCAGTTAAAAATTCTACTGTGTGTCTACTCAGGTGCATGTAGGTGGACTTCATGTCTCTCCTGGGTCTGTGAACATCCTATCAGACAGTCTCCTGACTCTACCGGCCATCGTAAGCATAGCAGCTGGTGGAGGACTTCTACTGATCATTGTCATCCTTGTCCTCATTGCCTACAAGCGCAAGTCACGCGAGAACGACCTCACTCTCAAGCGGCTGCAGATGCAGATGGACAACCTGGAGTCCAGGGTGGCACTTGAGTGCAAAGAGGGTAAGGACACTGATACAGACCTCTAGCACTACTATCCTTGTTTCTCGTTCCATTCAAAACACAAGCTAATATCCAGCTTCCTGATCTCTGGTGTCATCTCTTACAAGCCCTTATCCCGGATTAGCTATTGACCCATGCTCATTTCAGGCATATTTTTGGATGTTACCTCAATTACTCTACTTGGCTGTGGCTAACAGGGTAATTAAATGACTCAAGCCTTTAGCCATGGTATAATGATGTAATGTGCAGCAAGCCACTCATTTCTTTTTCTTGAATTGAAGTGAACTTTTTGTAAGGTAAGTCCAGAGTACACACATACACACTCACATCCATGCTCATAATGGGTGCTATGTTGGTGATCTATGGGCATGTCATGTGGGTGTGTTTCTGAATATATGCTATAGGAGATAGCAGTGAGACTCCCTGAGGGTAGAGAGCTGTGCAGTCAGAATGGACCCAATTAAACCATCCTCACCTTCGCTCCTCAGCAACAGGGGACACACTTCAGCAGACAGTCAATTCATTATCTACAAATATGTGGGTGTGTGGATATGTATAGATCATGCACGGGTGGTTAGAAAACAAATCTGCATTATTAGCATTATGTTTATGTCTTGAAAGTTGAAATATAAATTTGCATTGTTTTGGGTCCAATGCTACATCCGTCAGCTCGTAGGAGCAGAGTAAGATTCATAACTGTCTGTTTTATAGCAATGACTGCCTTGATAAATAGGAGATTAAAAAAAATTAGAATTGTTGCTGCAGAACCACGAGGGTGCCTTGATTAATTTGCAGGGACAGTTTGCTGACAGGATACACATCAAAGCCAATCTCTGGTGATTTCACAGAAAGTATTTACCCAGTACCGACTAAAGATATTGATGTCTAAAACAGACAGGCAAATCAATGCTCTTAAGTGCTCTTCCACTATATAAATGATTCAGTTTTTAGGAAAGTAGAGACTCAAAGTTCTGGCTGTTGAACATCTCAAAGTAAAGCCTACCATTAGTCTACCTCATTGTGTGTCAGTGCTTTTCCTTATAAATAAATAAAATGAATCATCATACCTCTTTCCCTTACCAGCTTTTGCAGAGTTACAAACAGACATTAATGAGTTGACCAGTGATCTTGACAGAGCTGGAATTCCTCACCTGGACTATCGCACATATGCTATGAGAGTGCTGTTCCCTGGCATTGAAGACCACCCAGTACTCCAAGAGCTCGAGGTACATATTGTACATGATATAAAAGTCGGATCAAGAGCAGATTATCAAACCCAGTCTATATAGTGTTTCATTGCATTGCAGCGGCATGTGTAGTAAGTTTAAGTAGAAATATAAAAATTTAAATAATGGCATGCTCCTATATATACCGTATATTTTGAATGATCAATGAATTAAGCTCATAATGGGTTTAGCTTATCACGGGTTAAGCCACCTTTCTGATAAGGCGAACATTTGAATTAAAAAATTTAAAAAATTAAGTAAATGTTGCTTTCAGGAACAGCAGCTTTTGGGTCATCTTATCAGAGATCATATGCCACCTAGCAAGTGATCATAAACCAGTAATCGTTCAATGTACGCTATACAGTGATAAAAAAAATGGACCATTCCCCAATGCCTGTATGTACTCTTACAGGTGTCAGGTAACGGACAGCAGACGGTTGAAAAAGCTCTGCGGTTGTTTGCGCAGCTGATCAACAACAAAGTGTTCCTGCTGATGTTTATTCGTACTCTTGAGCTGCAGCGATCTTTCTCGATGCGAGACAGAGGCAACGTGGCTTCTCTCATAATGACAGTGCTACAGGGAAGACTAGAGTATGCAACAGATGTTCTCAAACACCTTCTTTCTGACCTCATTGACAAGAACCTGGAGAGTAAGAACCACCCCAAGCTGCTGCTGCGCAGGTGAGCTCATGTGTGCGTGCATGTTTCAGTAGAAACTGTCAGTTTACTGTGAAAGTTGCTGCACAGACCCTTGCTGTTTCTAACACTGTGTACAGGGATTGACTAGTTCAGAAGTGACACACACACACTGTACAGTATATTTATAGAGAGCATACTGAAAATGGAACAAATTGGACAAAGCGATTGTTATCTTGCTCAAGCTTATGGCTTGCAACAATATGGATATTATTAATGAGGAGCAGAGAAATACTACCATGTTTCTTTATGCATCACTTTCTCATTCCTCAATGTCGCTTTCTGCTATTGTCTTACATTCCTACTTTCTCTCTCTCCAGACTCAGATGCAGTGTGATTGTCAGTGTTGTTTATCGTCTTTGTTCATCCACCTCATGAAACATGCAGGAGCAGCTGGGCTTCAGCCTTTTAACTCTATCTCTTTTCTCCATTCATCTCTCGCTTTCTCTCTCTTACTCTCCCTCTCACTCACCTCCTATAATTCAAAGTTTCCACTTTTAGCTGTATTATTCTCATCATATTATGTATTATGTGCCAACTACAGTAAGGCCTAGAGTTTATCTAGTGTGTCTGAAAGCTGATTTTACATGTCATATCGACTCATTAAATAAAGCTCCAATGACTGAGACTCCTTAAGGCTTTATTAAGCTTAAATAAAGTTGTCTTTGTGCAGCAAGACTCCAACAAGAGCTCCAAACTAGGATTGTTCTCCCTCTTTCTTTGCTTCTGTCCATTTAAAATAATATGTCAATCACTGTAAGGATTGTAAAGAAATAAATAGCTGCAAAATAGATGTTGAGCTGCTGGAAATCTCTCCTCCAACTCTCTCTCTCCCTCTCTCTCTCTCTCTCTCTCTTTCTCTCGATGTGTCTAATATTTACCCTTTCTCTGTCATTCACTGCTTCCTCTTATCACTTTTTGACACTTTCTTTTTAAACCAACTCCGCTAGGTGATGTGGTGGCACAGTGGGTAGCACTGTCGTCTTACAGGTATAAGGTCCCAGATTCGATCCTGGTTGGCGAGACCTGGGTCATGTGTGTGTGGAGTTGAATGAAATAATGTGAAAAATCTCTTCTTCTTGACCACATGTGTGTGTGTGACGTATATCTTGTCAGTATCAGGGTCAATTATTTCTGGCAGTGAACCTAATTAAACATTATATTATAAGCCAATAATTCTGTCACTTTTATCTACTATATAACTTATGTTTGTATTCCTAACTTTGTAAATGAAATACTTATGCAATACTTAATAATCTTCATAATGTCATAGATACATAATTATACAGTTCATTTATAAACATACTATGTGCTCTCTCTAAAGAATGCATTGTCAGGGCAACTACATTTACATTTACAGTATTTAGCAGACGCCCTTTTCCAGAGAGACTTACAAAAGTGCTTTAAGACAATGTCAGTAAACGCAATCTATTCTGAATAAATAGGAAGCTAACAAGAATATCCTCCAGAAACTGTTTTGGAATTGTGCATTTGGTTGTTGGGATTCTGCCGTTCAAACATTAAGGAAGTTCATTCCACTATTTAGGAGGCAGAACTGAGAAGAGTCTAGAAACATGTCTTCCTTGTCCCCTAAGAGATGGGGGGACCAGTCAAGCAGTGCTAGACGACCAGAGTGCGCGAGGTGCAGTGCGGGGTGTGATAAGTGCTGTAATGTAGGAGGGTGCAGGACCATTCTTTTCTTTGTAAGCAAGCATCAGTGTTTTAAATCTGATGCGAGTAACTACAGGGAGCCAGTGTGGAGCAGTGGTGTAGTGTGTATGAACTTGGATTGAATACAAGTCATGCAGCTGAGTTCTGCATTAACTGTTGGGGCGGATAACACTCAGAGGTAGCCCCGCTAAGAGGGAGTTGCAGGAGTTCAGTCTCCAGAGACTGAACCAGGATCTGTGTAGCCTCAGTGGATAGAAATTGACAAATACTTCTTAAATTATAGAGAATGAATCGACATGATCGAGAGACATTTGCAGTGTGGGAGGAGAGGGACAACCGTTTGTCCATAGTTACCCCTAGGTTGTGGTTACCAGCCTTGTGACTGGAAGGTCCCTGGCTTGATTCCAAGTACCGACAAGTCATGGCTGAAGTGCCCTTGG
>JAOUQV010000015.1:12125498-12141842 GCA_028565295.1 Aspidoras spilotus | reverse complement strand
TAATATAACGGAAATACTATTTGGATTTCATCTGAACCTTTTCCTGCAGAAATTTAATCAAACAGTATCTTACAGACATTGTTGACTTTTCTGGAGGAGATCAACAACTGCACATAGGAATGCTACAAGCCACATTGGCAGGAGCACGTTCAGTGAAGAAAAATCGGGTTGTGGGTTCCTATTGCCGAAATGAGGAGTGTAGAGCCAAGGAAAGCCCTGGCCAAGCACAACAAACAAAGAGGATTTCCTCAGCTCTGCTGGGCAGCCATTTCCACTGCACGACAATGGTTGCCATAGAATTTGTTTTCCACACCATAACAGCCTCAAACATCAACAAAATCCTCTTTTTACTTTTTGAATCTCCAGAATTACTTTCATTATCATCCTATTAATTATTGTATATAGAGAGCATAAAATAGCCATTATTATAATTTTTCAATATCTTTCACACGAACCCACTTGTGGATAGGTTGTAAAAAGAAAAGCAATAAGAAAACTCATAATCAATGCAGTCTCCTTTGCAGGGTGCAGCTCTAATCCGCCCCCTGGAGTTAATCGAATCTACATGCTAGGTTGTGCGTGCAAAATATATGTGTGTTTGAGACACAACAAGATCAGAAATTAATTGTACAGAACAGCTTTACACAGACTGATTCACCATACATGATTCCTGCTAACTGTTGTCATCGTCCCATACCAATTCTTTTTAACATGATCCACTCAACTAGTGAAATATTTTTTTTCTAAACTCTCTAGTCAAGATGCGTGTCAAACAGACTTACCATCATCCAGGTAGGCCTGGTCAAGGTTCTCCTGTTTGACAGTGACTCGTCCAGGACGTGAGGCTCTCTGTTCCTCAGCAGAGGAACATTTTTGTGCAGGAATTTGCCCAGGAGGAGACCTGTCCTTTGAAGGCCTGTTTGAGTAGGACTGTTGCTGGATGACAGTGGCATATTGCTGGGTTTGGGGGGTTTGTGCTGGAGCAGGAGAACGTGAAGCCACTGTTGTTTGACTTCCTTCCAGGCTATATTCCTCACAATAAATGTTTTGATGTTCCTGAGTGGGAGGAGTTATGTTATCTGCCCCTCGTAACACGTTATGGTTGGTGGGAGACAACTGGATAACAGGATGCTGACCAATCAAGTGAGAAGGCTTGGCTGGCATACCTGTATGAACTAGGACAGAACAATGGGCTTCTGGCACAATGACTCCTGTTTGGACGTATAAGCTGGAGCCTGAGTTTTTCTCAACACGAGGATACACAATGTGCTGCTGAAAGCAGGGTTCTGAAGGGGAGATTCCTGTCGGATTCTGGTGACAGGAAGACATGTTAGGAAGTAAGCCATTATCCGAGCTGAGGACAGAACGGGAGGTGTGATGGTAATAGGAGTGTGGGGAAACCCCAAAGGTGTGGGGCATCATATATCCAATTTGTTCAGATTCATATTCATCCAGTGGTTCTGTTTTAATGGAAGAAACTGTAGAATATAACACAAAAGTATTTATAAATATAAGTATAAATATCTGTTATAGACACTATTCACTGTGTAATATGCATATTTTATAAATTACACACAACTAGTCATTATATTTAGTGCAGTTAGAAGGTACCTGGAAGAGGCGTGTATGTGAAGTGTTGAGGCTGACTGCGTTTTCGCTTCCCATTGATCACATAGAAGTTCACCTTGGCAGGATGGCAGATGTTTGGGTCTCTATAAGTAGGCACTTCAATAAACAGCATGCTCTAAGAAGGAGATGTTTTCATATTAGTAATTCAAAATTGTACCATTATTCTGGTAAAGTTATGCTGAGTACCTTCAAGACAAAAGAGAAATGTGATATATTTTACATAAAAAAAAAAAAAGTGTAAAGTGTAATAAAGAGTCTAATACTGTAATAGTCTGTAGTCCATTGCCTCCACAACATTCCGATCAGCACTGTGCCAATAGCCTGCACAAAGCTTAGGCACTCTTTTTGTAGCTGATATTTTGATAGAGATGTTTAATTTGATCTATTTTACATCAATCCGAAAATAACATCTTACATAACTGTCACTGTGTTGCTGTTATTTAGCGGTAGTGGCATGACGGGGATTAAAGATCCTCCCTGGAGTGTGTGTGTCAGCTCAGCAGTGTGTGTTTCAGGGGTGTGGCCACCCCGAGTCGGCTTCCTGTTAATGGCGGGCACCTGAAGTTCATTTCTGCTTTATCATTAGCCCATTCATTGCTCTTTGTGTGTACAGCATGTTCTTCTGTGTCCACTGTTTCTTTTCAAGAACTGAGGTGGCATGGTGGTGCAATGGGTAGTGCTCCCCTTTGCTTTCAAACATATACATTCGGATTCATCGTTCTGCCCAAAATTCTTATTCATTTTGACATATAAAGCCGACTCTAACAAAGGGACAGGCAACAGGTGTTACACCGCATGTAGGTAGAAGGTAATTTTTATAGCATTTTTATATACTTACTGTCTGGCTTTTGTCTTTATCAACTGTAGCCTCCAACTCCCATATTTGCTGTCCATCTAGAAATGATATAAAGAGTGAGGGGGGGAAAAAAGAAAAGTGTCCACGAGCATGGATTCATCATGGAAGTTTATTTCCCATAACAATATATATTTTCTTATCCTAGGAGATGAAAAGGTGAATGGCCAGATCTACTGACAGTAAGCATTCAGTGTAACAACTTGTCATGTTACACTGTTAATGAAATAACATGGTTATGAAGTGTGACGCACACTGTGTAACAAATAAGAGTTTTTAGGTAAGAGATGGATACTTCAGTTTTAACTGTACGGTTTAATTCAAAATATGTGGTGTTTTAATGCTATGACTGGGAATGAATGTGAATTTTTTCTGTCAATACTATAACCAAAGGTGAATTTTATATAAAAGATGAATTTGTAATAAAAATGCTATTTTAACGCTCTCAATTAATAATTCTGGGGGCAGGGTGGTTCAGTGTATAGTGCTATGGTCTCACACAATAAGATCCCAGGTTCAAGCCCCAGGTGGGGCAACTCGAAAAAATTACTGTGTTCTCCCCATATTCGCGCAGGTTTTGAAAGTGTGTGTGATTGTGTGTGTCCCTTATGATGGATAGGTGCCCTGTCTAGGCTTGTTCCTGCCTTTGTGCTCAGAGTTGCCGGGTGGGCACCGGCTTCCCCAGTGACCCTAAAACTAGGATTAAGTGGGTATAGAAAATGAATGAATGAATGAATAAATAATTCCAGTATTAATATGAATTACAAAAAACATACAGTAATAAGAATCCCCGTTTCAGGACATTACCCCTACTGATGATCTTGGTGTTAAGGGCTAGGCTCACATTTGAAATCTTGGTGGAAACTTGTGATTTGATATGTTACAATGAGGAAATGGCTTAGTATTATTAGCCAAAAACATCATGTAAATATTTGCAATTCAATACAGTTTGTACAAATCATATCAGTTAATGTGTGTCATTTAGGATATTTTTCCCTGTAGTAAAGGCAAGTGCTAATGTATCATTTGTTCATTCATTCATTTTCTTTTCTGCTTAATCCATGCGCAAGGGCAGGAACAACCCTAGACAGGGTGCCAGTCCATCGTATGGCACACACACACACACTCACACACTAAGGACCACTTTAGCAATGAAAGAAGAGGTAAGATGAATCTATATTGAGTCAAGGTGACATCAGGAGCTTCTTTAACACAGAAAGGAAGGATCAGATGGGAGACACACCAGACACATCACAAATAAACTCACAGCTTGGACTGATGTTAGATAGCAGACAAAGACAATGCCAATAAAAAAGTTATAGCCAATAGTAAATATACCAATATTGAGAATGTTCATTATGATATCAATCATATTTCAACAGGAAATAGAATAAATCATTACAACTACAATTAGAAATGTAGAAAAATGCAGTAGGTTTGCCACCAAGTTGAATGTCCATGCCACCATCACTCCCCCTGTTCAGTGCCCATGAGTATCACAGCTTAGGCCCATTACAATAGAAACGGCACTGGGAGATCAAATCTCTAAATTCAGCTGCTTTCTCTACAATTCCTGGTTCACCTGAAGGTAAAAAACAATATGCTTATCCTGAGGATTTTACTTGTACTTCTCAATAAGTCTATATTCATCAATGGATATTAAATGTAAATATGATTGATTTGATCTCAAAGACATTGAAAGTTTATCTAATAACGTTATTTACAAACTTCTCTATAATAATCATGAATACAGTATGTACTGTAGTAGGTGCCAATTATATACTGCCATGTGTTAAAGATGTTCAAGTATGTTTTACATTTCCAAACATTCATATTGCAACAAAATATATTTATATTTCAGTATAAATTTACAGCCAGGCAGAAATTTACATAACAGAGCAGGTTTTAGTCACAATAAAATAATAAGGGCTGCTGGATTTTGCTTCAAAAAAGCAATTATACACTCAAAGTCTTCAGAAGAACTGTGTCAAATGTCCAAGACATTCAGTAACACTCATCAGTTCTTTACTGTACAATACTGTAATAAAAAGACATGATTTGAGACAAGCTTAAAAAATAGAAAACAGAAAGAACACAAAAGTTTTGTAAAAAGAATTAATAAACTAAAAAAGCCAAAATTTGGTATAGAATGTATTCTTACTCTGAATGTTCTCGACCCACAAAAGTGAATTATTAATATTTCACAATCATCTCGACTACTGCGTTCAAAAGGTGCAGGCTTCTTGCAGGTTCCTAGAATAATGAAAGTTACAGCAGGTGGCAGAGAATTTTTTTACAAAGCTCCTATCTGTCTGTATTTCTGTATGTCTGCATGTCTGTCTGTCTCTTTATTTGTCTGTCTGTCCGTCAGTATATCTACCTATAAATAACATTAGTTCCTACTAGGCAAAGGTGCAAATCTGGTGGGTCATAGGCACTAGAAAGTTGGTAAACTGAGATATTTGGATGTACTATTGAGAGCCGTAACTCCTGTTGCTAACTCTGGACCTCATTTTTAACTATGCCGCTTATGCCAGTCTTAGCGGAATTTTTAATCTGACACATGCCACTGTTCTTAAATCAGTTCTTTAATATGATCATGTCTACTAATTTCTTTCTTTGCTAATTCTCTTAAGGAAAGTAGCTTGCAAGTTTTACAGAACATCTTTTTATACGTCCTTATCATTTTTTGAAAAGTGGTCTATTATGTGATATAGTGCATTAAATATTGATTTAACATATTTTTGTTGTTGTAGGAAAAGTAATGTTTATAATAATATAAGTATAAGGAAATATAAGTTCACTGTGTACTGACTAAATCATGCATAATTCATGAAAATGTATAAGATTTGTACTCAAATGGGACAGTACTGAATGCCAAAGTATAGGATGGGCCATTTATACAGATACATACAGGGTGGGCCATTTATATGAATACATACAGATCAGTCCAGAAACAACTGAATATGACATTTCAATAGGATTATTAATTAGGCAATTCAGGAAAATCGGTCTACGTTTGACAATGAGGTGCATATGGCTTAAATGACTCAGCAGGAAATGGGTATATTCCACTGATATTGGCAGTTTAAAGCAACTTCACAAGATTTGCTTTATTATCAGCTTTCAGCATTTCATTTACGACAGGTGACGGTCGCTATTTTCTTTGTGTTTATGTTTATTTGGTGTTTATTCCAAAGCTCTGTATACAGCTTCTTATTTTTCATGTAATATAATGCATCATTGCGGATTTTATGGGACGAATGCCCAGCTTTGGTGCAGTCCCTGGCTCACTGAGTAGAGTAAAATCAGGAGAAGCCAAAAAAAAAGTCTGGCCAAAAACAGCTGTCTTCTATTCGGGGGGAATTTCAGAAGCATAGTGTTCCAGAGTGTTTTGTCATCCAGAGAAACCCTCCAAAACATAGGCAATCCCACATGGAGCTTTTGTTTCTACAAGATTAGCTATGACAGTACAACAGAAGGGAACCCCGGGCATATTTTTTGTTTGAAGAAGCAAACAAGTGAATGTGAGAGCGAAACAGTTCCTGTTAAAGCAGACCCCAGAGGGTTCATGTCTAAAATGTCTGAAAGCTGCCCTTGTGTTACAAAGGCGGCCTCTGGATTCTCTGAGTCACAGCTACACATCGAGAGTCTAACCATCTAAGTCATAATCCAGACAGAAAATAGGAAGGAGACGTTGCACCTTGGATACATTAAATGTAGGAATTTCTGAGAGGAAACAAACAACAAGCTATGAGTAATTTGGGAAAAAATATGCAATAACAATAGCAGCACTGTATTCTGCAGAATTCATTATTTGCATCTCTTAAGAGAGATAGTATTAGCTACACTGAACAAATATATACAGGTGCTGGTCATAAAATTTGATTATCCTGAAAAAGTGGATTTATTTCCATAATTCCATTCAAAAAGTGAAACTTGAATATTATACACATTCATTACACACAGACTGATATAAGTGTTTATTTTTATTAATTTGATGACATATAACTGACAACTAATAAAAGCCCAAATTCAGTATCTCAGAAAATTAGAATATTGTGAAAAGGTTCAATATTGAAGACAACTGGTGGCACACTCTAGTAAGCTAATTAACTCATAACACCTGCAACAGCCATTAATTGGTCCCGCAATCTAGTTCTTTAGGCTTCACAATCATAGGTAAGACTGCTGACTTGACAGTTGTCCAAAAGACAACCACTGACACCTTGCACAAGCATGGAAAGACACAAAAGGTCATTGCTAAAGAGGCTGGCTGTTCACAGAGCTCTGTGTACATGAAGATTAACACAGAGGCAAATGGAAAGAAAATATGTAGTAGAAAAAAGTGTAGAAGCAATAGGAAAAACAGCACCCTGAAGACGATTGTGGGGGAGATTCACAAAGACTGGACTGCCGCTGGAGTCAGTGCTTCAGGAACCACCATGCACAGACATATGGGTTTCAGCTGTCGCATTCCTTGTGTCAAGCCACTCTTAAACAAAAGACAGCGTCAGAATCGTCTAAAGACAAGTCTGAGTAGTCCAAAGTTAATTTCTCTGATGTAATTTTGCATTTAAAAATCAAGGTATCAGAGTCTAGGGGAAGGGAGGAAAGGCAGAGAATCCATGTGACGGCGATGGTCTGGGGAGCTATGTCATCGGCTAGATGTTTCCAGCAGCAGTGTTGTGCCAGTTCACATTTAACTAGTTAAATGTAAGTTTGCATTCATAGTTAAAAATATTTTAATACCGAACTAGTTCACGTTTAATTAGAATTTTTTTCTTTGCGAGGAATTATACCAGAGGAGGAAAAGTGGGCATTTATAATTTGCTCACTTAATAGCACGGTTTTGGAATAGGATACAGCATACTGGAATCATGCAGGTGAGGCTGCTGGTCCTACTTTGAATTTGTACTGAATTTTTGAAGAGTATTTGACCACCCATTTGATGGTTGGAATGCTGGCTAGCGTTTGCTGTCTTTGGACCAGGGAACGCGACGAGTGGATAGTTACAAGTAAGTGGAACGAGTCAGCCCTGAAGGCTACTTTCTGGTGAGGGATCCAGCCTGAGGTGTTATGAGAGAGGATATCATGAACCTGGATACACTCATTGCCACAGCCATCAGACTGGATGAACTTCTCTGTAACATACCAGTGTCTAACAACCACAACTTCCAGAGAATGAAACCATAGTGCCAGACCTATCCTGAGTGTCACCGGAGAAGAGAGAAAGGTGAAGACAGCACAGACTCTGTTACTACTGTAGAAAGACTGGGAATGGTGTGTGGAACTGTCCCAATCGACCCTAACGTCAGGTCACATCAGTTAACACAGCAAGCACAAACCAATTTAGTGCTGTTCTTAAACTAATTATTAATGTTCAAAAAAGCTATGGCAATCAGGTTGTCTTTCTCCCTGACCTCAGAGACTCGGGTGCTGCAGAAAGCTTTTGAACCACTCCACCATGAAAGAACTGGACATTTCCAGCAGGCCTTGTATTGATTACCGGTGACTTAATAAGCTATCTGTCAGATATCTATATCCCTTGCCGCTCGTCCCATCAGCCCTGGAGCAACTTAAAAAGGCTAATACTTACAACAAACTTGATCTCCGGAGTGCATACAATCTGGTGCAGTTGTGGGAAGGAGACGAATGGAGGAAAGCCTTTAGCACCACCTCTGCTCACTATAAGTATTGCAGAACGTCGTAAGGGCTGGGTTCGGTGCAGAACGTTTTCCAGCAACCGATCAACGAGGTTCTGCCGGACATGGTGGGCAGATGGATCATAGTTTACATAGATGATATCCTGGTTCACTTTCCCGATTTTGTGAGTCATGTCTATCATGTGAGGATGGTATTACAGAGACTGCTCAAGCATCAACTTTATGTTAAAAGTAAAAAGTGTCTATTTAATCAGCAAGAGATTGACTTCTTGGGATACCGGATAGGACCCAAAAGGATAGCTATGGACCAGAGCAAGCTGGAAGCAGTAGAGGGCTGGCCCCAACTCAAGACTATAAAAGATATTTGACGCTTCCTAAGTTTCTTCAATTTCCAAGATTTATTAAGAACTTCAGCACTATTGCTTCTGCACTCACTAATCTGCTGAAGGGAGCACCCAAACATCTTTCATGATCCAAGGAGGCTATGCAAGCCTTCAGTGCACTAAACCGTGCCTTCACCAAGGCCAGTTCTTTCATTATTCACATCTGAGAGGAACTATGATGTGGGAGATTGTATGCTCTTAGCAGTCAAATTGGCCCTGGAGGAATGGAGACATAAAAACTTTGAGTACCTGAATGCAGGCAAACGACTGGATTCTCAGCAAGCCCGATGGGCCTTGTTTTTTACACAGTTTAATCTCACCATTTCATACTGGTCACCCAGGAACTTGGCACACCTTGGAGCTAATAAATTCAATAAATTGGAGCTAATACTGGTGGCCTAGAATGAGTAAAGGCATCAATGAATTTGTCACATAATGCTCAATGTGTGTCCAAGCCAAGACTCCCCGAGCTCTGACAGCTGGGAAATTACTGCCCCTACCTATCCCAGAGAACCTGGTCCCACTTGGCAGTGGACTTCATGACTGATCTCACTCCTTTCTAAGGAAACAACACAATCATGGTCATAGTGGATCGGTTCTCAAAGTCAGTGTGCTTCTTCCCCTTTATTGGTCTCCCTAGAGCTATGGAAACCTGCAAAACTAATATTCCAAAGGGTGTTCGGGTATTTTGGTTTCCTGGAGGACATTGTAAGTGATCGATGTGTCCAATTAACCTCCAGAGTCTGGACCCATTACACAATGTCATTACACAAAGAAGTTCACGTTCATAGTACATATACTTTAATAATAAACTAGTTCTTGTTCATAGTGAGAGGTGGGTAGAATAGCCAAAAATTCTACTCAAGTAAAAGTACTGTTACTTAAGAAAAATATGACTTAAGTAAATGTAAAAAGTAGTCATCCAAAAAAATACTCGTGTAAGAGTAAAATTTTTTTGTTTTCTCACGTTAGATGTTTAGTGTTTGAACGCTGAAATGTCTTTTTTTTGGTAGACACCAAACACATTGCACAATGTAGCTGCTGTTTCACATATGAGGCCAAGGGTGTTCCGGTGTTGCCGACCGGTGCTGATTCACACATATTCATCCGTTTGCTACGACTGAAAATTGTAAACCTCCACTTTGTTCTTTTAATTGGTAAGACATAGTCACGTGGTAGAGCCTTTGGAAATCTCTCTCTCTCTGTGTCTAAATAAAACATTCAAATGAGGTGTACGCAAAGGGGATAAAAATAATGACGCGTTCAAAACAAAAGAGGTAAAAAGAAAAGTAACAAGATAATTGTAGCCAAATGTAGCGGAGTAAGAGTACAGTTTCTTCTTTAAAAATCTACTCAAGTAACAGTAAAAGGTACAGTGATTTGAAACTACTCCTAGAAGTATCATTTTTTTCAAAAACTTACTCAAGTAAATGTAACAGAATAAATGTAACTGGTTACTTCCCACATCTGTAGTTAAAATATTTTAATAATGAACTAGTCCATGTTCTTAGTTAAAATATTTTAATAACAAACTACAAAGTAGTTCATGTTTGTTTTAAAAATATTTTAATAATAACCTACTTTCACATCCATTTTTTTTTCTTAGAAAACGGATTCGAATATTGTTTCTGTTTGTGAATCTTGAAATTGTGTAAAAATGTGTAATAAAAGTGTATAATTAACTCTAGTTCAATAGGAAGCTGGTTTTGTTGAAGATATCATATGTTCACATGATGAAGAATTGACTGGAGTGTAAAACTAGTTTAACACCAGTTATTTTTTATATACTAAGAATTTTTTTTAAATGAGTAAGAGTTTATTTCTCTCCCGGCTCCTACTCACCATGGGTCTTCTCAGTAAACACAACTTTTGAGTCAGCACTGAAATTCTGTCCTATCAGGATCATCTGCTGACCTCCGAGCACCGAACAACTTTCCATGTCCTGCTTCTCCACCATGGGCAGCTCATGGGCAGATCTTTGGGCTGTTGGGAAGCACAAATGTGCACAGTTCGATAAATAATTGCTTTGTTTTCAATAATTAATATTTAAATTATTTTGTTGTGGGTTACTAAATAGCTCTCATATTCTATGCTGAAGAGTGGAGACAGAGTTTAAAGAAACTCTGTGACCTTTGTATAATTCTGGCCTAAGGTTGCTGAATATAAATATAAAATTCTGTACCATTAATCTGTCACTGTGATCTGGTCCCAATGGGTTCTGACTAGTAATGTTATAATCAGATTTGCTAGGGGTGAATATATCACAGGGTAAAGTGTCCTGACTCTAGGAAGATGTTTTAAAGAAAACACATACAGGTACAAACATGCAGAATTGTAATTGCACTATGGCGACCACAAATGCTAAATAAATTGTTTCTGCAAGCGTGTTAAGATTCTGCAGTGTAGCTCTCAGGTGAAAAGAAGCCAAGTCATTTCTCTATAGCTGTGACAACTTGTTCGTATTTGTTCAGCAACAAAAGAAAAGCTGTTAGCTGAACCCATGTAACCATAAAGCAGCCTCTCTTGACTTATCATCTTAAACTCAGATTCAATATCCGCTGAAACAAATTCAACCCAATAACAGTGACCTTTGGACAGATGTGCAGAGTGAGTCAGTCAGGTGAATAATACTTAGGAAATAGGGCTCCTAAATAAGGCACTGACTGCTAGCCGGTACTGAGTAAACAGGCGATTGCATTATCCGGGCGATGTCAATTTATGAGGTATGAAGGCATCCTGTTTCTGCTCACTCTTCCTCTATTTTATTATGAATGCGCAGTGTGCACTCCGATTGTGTTTTTCCGTTTGCTTCAAATCAATCCCAGCAAAAACACAGGAATTATAATCCAGGAGAAATTCTATGTGAAAGTGAAAGTGATAGATTTTGCCTCAGTGTATGAAATTGCACACTAAAAAAACAAGACAAACAAAAGCCATTCCACTCACAGCACTCAATAGGATGCGAGGCCACTTGGAGAGACAAGTATTGAGCCCCTGGCTGGGGAATGTGGATGCGGAAGACCAGACGCACTCGGGTATTCTTCCGCCCAATGTCTGTCTCCCCTTTCCGCAGCTCTATATCGGCATTCCTGAGCTTCAGAATACCAGCACAGTCGATTCTACGAAGGAGTTAACAAAAGTGGTTAACACAAAATTATTTTTAATTTTAAATCCCCCACTCAGGCTCTCGGGTAATTAAACTTGCCTAGGATATTTTGACTTGGCTGGACAAGATACACAGTGGGAGGTGTATACTGTACATAATAAAGGTATGTTTCAGGTCTCTAAATTCTAAAAACAGGTCAAAGGGTGATCACGGTGCTGTCGTTAATGAGCTGTAACGGTGTGATGGGGATTAAGACCCTATCTCACTCTATCAAACAGACACATCAGTACATCTGACTGTATATTATTAGACTATGGGAGAAAAAATTATGTTGTATGTTTTGTATATTCCGCAGCACTGTGGTGCAGTGGGTAGTGCAGTCACAGCAAGAAGGACCCAGGTTCGATACCCGGGTAAAACGAATTTGTGGAGGTTGATTGTTCTCCAATGCTTGCATATGTTTTCTGCAAAGACATGCATGCTAGTTTAATTGGTGTGTGTGACTAAGAACGGACCGGCATCCTGTCTAGGGGTTGTTCCTGTCCTTGAACGCAGAGTTTCCGGATGGGTTCCAACTGGCCTACAAGCGGAGGAAAATTAATTTATTTCATTTTGATTTTGTGTACGAAGTCTGGGTGTTTTACGTTTGTTTAATTTTGATCTACATATTAAGCTGTCACAGTTCTGTAGGAATTGTGACACTCCACCATGAGCCATAATTGGCCAGAATCTAGGCGACAGCTCTATTCAGGATTCATCCTGTGAGATACTCTCAGAGAAGCTAGTTAGAGATTAGTGAGTGTCAAACGTACACTGCACTAGATATGGGGAAATCCTGCGAAGTGATGCAGTGGAACTAAAGTAAATTTCATGTAACACGTCTGACTTACATTGCTTTCATGTTGTTCTTTGGCTCCAGAGGGATCTCTAACACCTTTGTGCTATTAATAATCTTCTCATAACTGGTTGTGGTCACAGTCTTGCCTGTGATGCGGTGCACTTGGTAGAAGGCGTGGGGCTTTAGGATCCGCTCGTCTGCCGTGCCGATAAAGATCTGGAGCCCTAGTGGTTCTTTGCCTCTATATCCGTGCAGCTGAAGAAATATAGAATGAGCAGTGAGTTGCAGTGCATTAAGCTTTCCAGCGTACAGTTTTAACTTGATTGCTGCAGTGACATGGTTGAAAGTTTAGAACCTCCCGAAAGCTTGAACATAAGCCAGGAGAGTCTGTAGTGCTTTTTTAAGGCATAGATGTTTTCTTTTTGCTGTGATTGATCTCTAAATTTACAGGAAATCCACAGGTCACTAGTGAGGGCTCTTTACAGTAAGCTCTTACAGCCACTGTTATTATTATTGTTACTATTTACCTGGAATAAACATTTTATATTTTGTGCACAAAAGAAGCATGTGAGACAGTCGAAATCTCCAGAAGAACAAATACTTTTTTAACTTACTTTGTTATGATATTGTATAAAAATTAACTGTTAAGCTTTAATGTGCATCTGTGTAAATGTGGAAAATATGAAGTTCTTCTGGAGACTTTTCTTACATATGTAAAAAGTTTTGTCATTGTGCTGCCGTTATTTAGCGGTATAGGCCTAATTAGTATGTGTTTAAATCGAAGGAAGGAATAGGGTTTAGTGAGTGTTTATTTTGGAGTGTGTTTATGTGTTTGGCTGTTTGTTGGTGCATTCAGCATCTTTTAATTTAACGTTTTTTTTTTGTTTTTTTTACAGCTTCTGGCTTTCAAGGACATTAACTGTATTAGCGGTTCAGAACCAGCAGCCCCCAGATCCCATCTCTTAAAGTTCCATGTTTCCCACCTGAGCCCCTCTCTTGACTGTGTTTTTGTGTATTTATGTCTTAGTTGTTTAGTTTCTGTAGCACAGTGGCACAGTGGTAGTGCTACACCGTACAGCAAGAAGTATCCGGGTGAGATCCCTGGGTGGGTTGACCAGCGAAATTTCGGTGTGGGGTTTTTATGTTCTCCTAGTTCTCAGGCAGGTTTTCTCTGTGTGCTTCGGTTGCTCCTCGCAATCCAAATACATGCATGATAGGTTAATTAGTTTCTCTAAAGTGTACCTTTTAAGCAACTGAAGGTTCCTTAGACTTTGGCTAATGTTAATGTTCATGAGTTCAGAATCAGGATAACACTGAACAACAATGGTGTACATATCAGTCATATCAATATATCAATACAATTCTTTCCTAAATAACCATTGCTGCTTATCTACAGTTTGATAAAGATCACATGGACAAGACTGAAGGTTGTTGGAAGAATTTTGTGGATGGATGAGAAGAAAACAGAACTTTTTTGGTTGAAGCATTGCAAAGACATGCATTAGGTTTATTGGTGTCTCTAATGTGGCCCTTAGTTTGAGAATGTTTGTGTGACTGTGTATGGGTGCCCTAAGATGAAGTCTAGGGCTGTTCCTGCCATTGCGCCTATTGTTGCCAGGGGGCACTGGCTGGCCTGTGACCCATGGGGATTAAGTGGAAGATGCATTCACTAATCACATAAGATGATTGCTCTACTGATCCCTTTGATACATATCCACTCGAATACATGTGTGTACACACTGTACATTATAAACCATACATCTTTTGTTGTATATGAACAGCTAGAGTAAAAATAAACAAGCTTGTAATTTTTAAAATTATTTTGGCTTTTCACTGCTACCAGGGGTCGCTCCAGCAAGTCACAATTTGGACACGTTATTTTTGCCTTCACCATTCTGGGCTTAGTACCGGACGATTTAGTGTTTACAGTTCACCTAGCATGCATTTCTTTGGACTGTGGCGGAGCCCAGAGAACCGGCACGCAAACATTGTGAAGAACATTCAGACTCCACAAACAAATTTCCCAGGTCGCCCCATCTGGGTATTGAAGCTGAGTCCTTCTTGCTATGAGGCAACAGCACTAACACTGTGCCACCAAGCTTCTAATTTAATATGATTTATAAAAAGGACATTTATACTGTAAAGACTGAAGAGAAATATCAGCCCACACCTTGACACACACACACAAACAAGACATGAATTAGCTCAGCACTCAACAAAAACCAAGAGACTACATCGGAAGGAAGTGTGCAAAAACCACAATGCATTAACAGGCAACTAAAATTATCCAAACCCCCAGAAACACACATGTACAGTATCTAAACACTTTTTACTGTCAGGAGAAAGGTGATCCCTTGGACATTTTCTGTATAGCTGCATATTCAGCAACATTTGGATTGGATTAAGATCAGTACATTGACTTGTTAATTTAAAAACCTTAACTTCATACTTCTTTAATCATTCTTAGGTAGAACGATTTGAATGCATGACCACCATCTTCTGTTGATATTCAGTTCATGGACAGAAGTCCTTACATTTTCCTTTAGAATTCTCTGATATAATTCTCAATTCATTGTTCCATCAATGTCGTCCTGGTCCCGATGCAGCAAAACATGGCTAAACCATGATACTACCACCACCATGTTTCACAGATGGAAAAGGGTTATGCTGGAATGCAGCGTTTTCCTTTCTCCAAACATAACACTTTTATTTAAATAATAAAACGTATATTTTTGTCTCATCCATTCACAAAGCATTCTTTCAATAGGCTTCTGTCTTTTTCACATAATCTTGTGAAAAAATGCAGATGAGCAGCAATGTTTTTTTAGGGAGAAGTGACTTTCTCCTTGCAACCCTGACATGTACACCATTGTTCAGTGTTCTCCTGATGGTGGACCCATGAACATTAACATTAGCAAATGTGAACGAGACCTTCAGTTGCTTAGAAGTTACCCTGGGGTCCTTTGTAACCTTACTGACTATTACACGCCTTGCTATTGGAGTGATCTTTATTAGGCGACTACTCCTGGGGAGGGAAACAATGGTCTTGAATTTCTTCCATTTGTACACAGTCTGTCTGACTATGGATTTGTGAACAAACTCTAGAGATAGCTTAGTAAACTTTTCCAGCAGGATGAACGTCAACAATTCCTCTGAAATCTCCTTTGTTTGTTCCATGATTTACTTCCACAAACATATGTTATGAAGATTAGACTTTGATATATCTCTGTTGTTTAGATAAAACAGGGTGCCCCCTCACACCTGAGTCTAATATCACATTCAAATTAACATTATCCTAGAGGTTCACATACTTACACTACTCAAAAATTGATCATTTTTATCAATAAATAAATCAACAAGTTTTGTCTCATTTGTTAAACCAGGTTCTCTTTATTTACTTTTAGGACTTGTGAACATCTTGTGATGTTTTAGGTCAAATTTATTCAGAAATACAGAACATTCATAAGGGTTCAGACAAGTGCCACTATATCTGTCTGATTCTTTCATCTAGTTGGTATATATTGATCACATGTAAATTCATGTAATAGTGTAATATGTTCTTATCAACATGTGCTCCAAATGGAGAGCTTGATTGTAAAACATAGCGTTAACTACAGACACAACGTGTTATTGGTGTCTGTATCACAAAGGAAAAAATCAGCTGTTTGGTGGCACAGTGTTGCAGATAATGCTGTGGCTTCACAGCAAGAAGATCCAGGGTTCGAGTTCTTGGTGGGGCGACTCAGGAAATTTCTGTGTAGAGTTTGCATGTTCTCCCCACGTTCGTGTGGATTTCCTCCCGCATTCCAAAGACATGCATGATAGGTTAATTGGTGTCTCTAAATTGCCCATTAGTGTGTGAATGTGTG
>JAOUQV010000015.1:12086454-12102022 GCA_028565295.1 Aspidoras spilotus | reverse complement strand
AGCAAAAGTGAAAGGAAAGGTTTATAAGAGAGTAGTGAGACCAGCCTTGTCGTATGGTTTGGAGACAGTGGCACTGAATAAGAGAGAGGAAGCAGAGCTGGAAGTGGCAGAGCTTAAGATGTTGAGGTTCTCATTAGGAGTTACCATCAGAGGGACAGCAATTGTTGAAAAATTGGGAGACAAAGTTAGAGAGGGCCGAAAGAATAAGAAGAAGAACAACAACCGGAAAATAGTCTGTGATAGAGTGTTTAGAATTGAAGTGGTTTGTCTGTTATATATACTGTAAAATATTATTATTTAATTGCTGTAACCTCACAGCAAGAAGGACCCGGTTCCGATGTGTATTAAACAGAAGATAATGAATTAATGTATGAATAAATATTATTGTTTTTTGATAAACATCATCTTTAGCATCAATGGCCATTTTAATGACAGAAACAAAATCATACAAACCCGATTCCAAAAAAGTAAATAAAAACTTACAAACTGTAAATAAAAACTAAATGCAATCATTTACAAATTTTTAAATTTCATGCCAAATTTTGGCTCATTTGAAATTTTGTGACAGCAACATCTCAAGAAAGTTGGGAAAAGTCCATGTTTACCACTGTAAACATGTCTACAGTCTGTAAACGTCTGGGGACTGAGGAGACAAGTTGCTCAAGTTGAGCGATAGAAATGTTAACCCATTCTCTTACCATCTTTACTTCTGAGAGCAGCTACCACTCCAAGATGCTCTTTTTATACCCAGTCATGTTAATGACCTATTGCCAATTGACATACCTTTAACTTTTCCAGCCTCTTATTGCCCCGTCCCAACTTTTTTAAGATGTGTTACTGTCACGAAATTTCAAAATGTCTCACTTGTGACATTTGATATGTTGTCTATGTTCTATCAGTTTTTAATAAATTATTAGTCCATGACAATTTTAGCATAGAGTGCATGTCTTTGGATTGTTAAAGGAAAACAGAGTACCCAGAATAAACACACGCATTCATGCAGGAGAACATACATACTCCACACAGACATTTCCTGTGTCCTTCTTGCTGTGAGGCCACAAATCTAACTACTGCGCCACTGTGCCGCCCCTAAAGTGTACAATAAAATCTGAGCTCCAGGGTAGGAGTTGTCAGAAACAAAATAATTTTTTGTGCCCATACAACAAAACATCTTACATGCAATATAACAAGGAGCATCATCTGTAACCACAAAATGTCTTGAAGTAATCAGGAGTGATGTATAATGTAAAAAAATATATATTATTGTCACAACTATAAATGTTATGTTTTTAGAGCAGTCAACATGCATATAGGGTGGCTTCTGTTGATTTCTCTCTACGTCACTGAAAATGTTAATGCAAGAGGAATTCAGAAAGCTATCAGAATACATTTTGGGGAAAAGATTTATGTATCCATTCAAAATCTAATTACTGATTATGACAATAAACCAATGCACATGGCAAAGATGACCCTTTATAGTCTTCTGCAGAGGAAATATATCTTTTTAGCTGTGGCTTAATGGATAGGTTAAAGGTTTGGCGACAAAAAGATCTCTGGTTCGAACCCCACTCTAGGCAAGTCATGGCTGAAGTGCCGTTGAGCAACGCACTTAAACCCTAATTGCCTAATGGTGCAACACACTGCTCCATGTGCTCCAAGTGAATCCATATATGGGTTAAAGGCAGAAAAAGAATTTGAACTGATGCGCTGAAATGATGCATGAAGTTTGGGCAATGTTTGCAGACGTATTCTTACCAATGAACTCGTGCAAGAAGACGAGTGACGCAATGTAGCAAGCGAGACTGAGAAGCTCGGCCACAATCATGAGCCAGTGCCACGTCTGCACTGTAAGTGCCACCATGAGCAGCTCGGTCAGGATCAGAGAGGTGAAAGAAATTGCCACAATGTGCACAAACTCCGACTCAAAGAGCAGCAGAGCCCCATACATGATAATGCTGCCTGCAGAGAGACCAAACAAAGTAAAACACATGAGACAACTAAGATATATATTATTATACAGTATTAGTAGTTAATTTATACCAAACAGTTGTGGAATTCTCACATCAAATTATCAAAATTTGTGTAAAATAAATTCTAGAACAGTTTCTATCATTTCTCCCATAGCTTCCTGACATAAAACTTTTGCAGGTATATGTATCCTGCAGGTATTTTATGGGAATACAATAAAAGTGAAAAAAAAAAATACAAACCAGAAATAGGCAGCAAACAATTAGAAGGAAATTAGGCCAGGTTCGTAAAGGTTTGGGTGTAGCACTTGATTTGCCATGCAATACACCCCGAAAGGCACAAAAGACAAAAGAGGTAAACCACCTTAGTTTATTCCAACATATACTTCAGACAAACTCTTTAAGCTAACCAAGGGAAACATGTGGGTGAGTATTGTTTGAGTAAAACAACTTTTATTGTGTGAGATCCTCAGTTCTGTCACACATTGTCCTTGGTTTGTTTTTTTAGAAGATCTCTGCAATGGTGTTTCAAAAGTCACACTTTCTTTACAGGTAGAAATAAACCACTCAGAACATCATGCCTTGTAAAGCATTTCAACTATTATCTTACCTTGGTAGATGCTTATCAAAACCCATATAAGGAATGTTTTGTAGGAAAGAGGTCGACCCTGAAATGAAAAATATGGTAAAGCAGAGTCTTGATAAATGCTTTCCTCTTGCAACAACATAGACAACGGGAGTTAAATACCTTTAATAAATCCTTGTAAAGTTCAGGATAAAGCATAGCCACCTCAGATTTAACGTCTTTATCCAAAACTAACGAGAAGACGGGAAACATGGTGTAGATCGTTGAGTAGCTACAGAATAAGGAATAAACACATTTTTCAGTCATGTGTTTCATAATACTGATAAACAATGCCTTCCTTAATTCTAGGCCCTGTACTGCAGATGAGACAATATTTGGCAGCAGCATCTCTTCAAGCAATTACAGTGGCAACTCTTTTGGGATCACTTTTGTACATCTGTACAAAAGTGTACAAAAGTGTACATCTGTACAAAAGTATTGGCCATTCGTTTTGGGAAAAAATGTTCACTGACAACTTGTCAGAGGCTGTAAGTGAAGAGCAAGTCTTACAATATATTCTAACTCAGAATTAGGTTTAACTGATTCTGGCACCTGGTGTTGAACAAGTCAGTGTATCCGTGGAAGTATGCTGAGGGTCTTGGAATGTTTTTCCCAGTATCAATTCTCTTTCAGCCTGGGACCAGTATTCTTCTGAGACCGAAGAAATGTCAAAACAGTGCAAACACCATCAAATATTCTTTTGTGAGGATTCTGCATGTTGTGGCAAAACCAAAAAGTAGGCCTCACAACATTTATAATAATAATTGATACTTTATTGAACCCCATACGAAAATTCTTTCTCTGCATTTAACCCATCCGGGGGTGCATTTAGAACACTTGCTAAATGGAATTTCAGCCTTGACTTGCCTAGAGTGGGTATTGGATCAGCAATCTTTTGTTCCCCATGTCTATACCCTTAATACCCATTGGGCCATGTAAAGAGTTCTCTAGCTTGTTCTATCATACCATTAGCATTTTTGTCATCTGACTAATGTTATATTAATAGTCACCAACATTTTGTTGTGTCTTTTCACAACTGCAGGTTTTCGAGGATCCTTTAGAGGATCACATCCAGCAGCCCCCTGATCTTGTCTCCTCACGTGCCACATTCCTCATCCAAGTCCTTTACAGACAGCTTTTGGCATGGCGCTGCCGTTATTAAGCAATAACGGCGTGTCTGTATCCTCCCTGGGGTTACACTGGGGCTGTGGTTTGTCACGTATGTGTGACTCACTGTTTATGTGTGTGTGACAGCATGGCGGTGTAGTCGTCCCGGGAGGCAGGACACGCAACTAAATCCCATATCCTATTTCAATTACATTGATTTTGAATCTATGCCGGAAATGGGATCGGTGTGTGTTCATTTTCAACATGTGAATGTGTGTTCATGTGTCTCTTTGTGTTGACCAGTGTTTTACGTCTTTTATTTAATATTAAAAGCCTTTTTTCCTTTCTTTTGTCTTTTCATAGGGACAGAACTGGACTATTATATTGGAATCAGCAGCCCCCTGATCCTGTCTCCTCACCTCCCACTTTTCTCACCTAATCCCCACACCTACTGTTTTGAGTATTTGTCATAGTGTTCATGCTTTTTTGTCAAAATATTTTCCTTCCATTTCTGTCCATGTTCTGTATTTTTGTTATGGGACAGTAACCACATCCCATAACAGGAACACAGAAAATAAATCTCAAGTCTTTTTTATTTCTAAACATAAACACTTTCAATTTTATCTCAACATGCAAAAAGCCAAATTGTTTCTTGTGCAACTCAAGAGAACACACACACATTTGAGTGCTTGGAATCATACATAAATTATATTAATAGTACTGATCAGTGGACAAATAATCAGTTGATTATTATTATTTTTTGTTGATGCCCCCCAGAGGGCACGTGCCTGCCGTGAGTAAGGTCAACATATTCTTACAACATACAGATTATTGATAAGATATTTTCATGCCACTTTTCTGTTGGCATACCTTTTCATCCCTCTGACAAATTATTGGCAACAACTGAAAATGGGAAAAGGTTTCTTAGTCATGACTCACAGCTAAAAATCCATGGGTTCGTTTTTTTAACTACACACTGCCCTAGAAATGCTGATACACAGTCCACAAACCATTAGCCTAAATATGAAATGATTATCTTAGCTCATCATTTCTAGCATTACAAAGGAGCTATTGGTGTTCTTCAACTTCCACGCAGTCAGCGCTGTTCTAACTTTTTTCACTACAACAATACTGCAGCTCAAATTAAATGTCACAGCAGTATGCAATGCATAATTGAAATGCCAGAGAGATTTTCAGCGAGTGCGATGATTCACCACAGCTGTGAGAAAACGCCACTCACCCGATGATCAGAAAGCCTTGGTAGAGAGGAACCGATGCAAAGTAGAACACAGAGGAGAAGACAGCCTGGGGAAGATCAAAGCATAAAGGTACTATGGTGTATTATTCGTTTTAACAAGAATTTATGCATTACTCTAGTATTCCAAACCTGTTATACACTCCAAAATCATATATGTCCTTTAAGCGTATTATTAAAACATTTTCAACAAACACACCACCTACTTATATATTTTTGGGTCTTCCCTTAGGGACAGTTACGGTATAACTAGGAAGGTTGAGTGAAATGATGAATGCAGAGACTGGTATACCCTGAATCTAGGTTGGACTACGATGGAATGCTTTTGTGTTTGTTTAAACACCAAAAAAATGTAATGTAAAATCAAATAGTAACTGTACCCCAGGGTACTGGGTCTATTAAATGTTCCATTCTTTTATATTTATTAATTCGGCACTCCTTAAATGCTCCTTGAATTAATGTGAACCAGAACCCATTTCTGAATAAATTTTACCTAAAACATCATCAGAATAGTATTAGATAAAGAGAACGCAGTTAAACAAATGAGACAAAATATTAAACTTGTTCATTTATTTATTGAAGAAAATGATCCAATAATATATATTTGTGAGAGGCAAAAAATGTGAAACTCTAGGATTAACAGTTAATTTGAAGGTGAAATTAGAGTCAGGTGATTTCAATCAATGTTATGAAAATCAGATATGAGTAGACACCCTGTTTTTTTTAAAAGAACAGAGATCTATCAAAGTCTGATCTTCACAACACATTTGTGGAAGTGAATCATGGCACAAACAAAGGAGATTTCCGAGGGCCTCAGAAAAAGAGTTGTTGATTCTCAACAGGCTTGAAATGTTTACAAAGTCATCTCAAAATTGTTTGGACTCCATCACATTTAGACAGATTTAAAATTCAAAACCATTGTTACCCTCCCCAGGAGTGTTCAACCAACAAAGATCACTAAGAGCAACGCATGTATTGCTCAACAAGGTCACAAAGAACCCCAGAGTAACTTTAGAGCAAGTGAAGGCGTCTCTCACATTGTTTAATGTTAATGTCCACAAAGGAGGGCAGATATTAATAGTTAATCTGCCATAATTACTGAGATTGACCCTGATTTATGATCATTATCCGTGTCTTGTTGTGACATGGAGAAATATCAATAAACTGGATTCTTTAGCCATTAAGGCTAAAGAATATGCCAATTTCATTTCATAGCAAAAATATTGAAACTTGTCCAAATAAGTGACTGGGACATTCCACAATAAACCTTTATGGTGACTTTGATACATGATCTAAATTATTTGTGTACGATGCTGTGTATGAAACCATAGCTCTCTGGCTGTCTGGAGGACCACCGAACATCTGGGTCATTCAGGATAATGTGAATTTGTAAGGCAGAGTATGACATAGCACTTTAGCGAGGGACGCATGATTGATCGTCCGGGAAGTAAAGAAATATTAAAAAAACTCTAAAAATATTTGTGGTATAGTTCAGAATTATCAACAATGTCAAAGGATGAATAGCAAGTAAAGTGACTCTAGTGTTCTCAGCATGGTCATGGAAATGTACCCACAATATCCAAATGTATTAATATAAGGCAGAGTACCACAACGAAGCTTTTCTGCAGTTAACCGCATGACTAAGAGGCGAAACTCACAATTTGTTTACTGTTTCGCAACATTTGTTCAACAAGCTACTGCTAAAGATTTTTAGAAGAACACTCTACTCTTTAATACTGATCTTCATTAACATCCTGGTAATAACATGATTAGTGCCAATGCTAGAGTGTGGAGAATAATTATTCTGAGATTCAAGAATAGCTCCTTAATTCTATTATTAACTGGAAAGTCTTGTGAAAACACAGTTCTTCATGAATAAAGGGAGTGGTTTTTCTGCCCCCCACCCACACACACATAGAAATTTGTCTTATTGATTAACATCATCTTCAGCATCAATGGCAATTTTATTAGGAGAGAACAAGGTCATACACAAGTTGCACATTATATACACACAGCTCATTACAATAAACTTAGCAAATCCAATTCACATAGCATGCATGTCACAAACTTGCTTTAATGCAACAGTACTATCCACTGTGCCACGTTGCCATCCTATTTAAAATATATATACACACAGTACTCACACGCAACTCACAGACACACAGACTACCTGCATAGTGCTGATGCAAAGGCTCCTGTGAATGACAAACTGACTGAGGGCAGCAGATCTCTTGTAGCTGTTTCGGCCATGCACCATGAGTAGTCGTCCCAAATGTTTAAACTGAGTCACTGAAAAATCAGCAGCGAGTGAAGCCTGCTTCCCTTCCTTACAAAACAAAGACAATATATATATATACACACAGTATAAAACTGATATACAAGACGAATATTCTGAAGTTAATTAAATCACAAGGTCAAGAAAGTTATGGACTTTTAGAGGAAAAAAAAATATATCCCATATAAACCACAGCAATTTAATCTGGGTTGTTCTATGTTAGTCATGGGTGAGTCAATATCAGTTAACCTACTCATAGTGTCTCATTTTCAGCAATTGGAAAAAATGTTTGGCCCACCAAAAAATCTGGCATGGGCCACTTCTGTCTTTGTAGTGTCTGAAGGAAATGTAGAGTCAGTATTATAAAACAAAAAAAAAACGAAACGCTCCACTAACTACAAGCAGAGTGATGTTTCAATAATCCCTGACAGACAAATTATGGACGATGACAGACAAACATAGCAGGTTGTAGCTCAAAAGCCATTCACACTCACTGGTGGATTTTTATATAATAGAACATATAAAATGCCAAAAGCATTCTGGGACCCTTTTCGTGACATCAACACATTTCAAAAAAGCTGGAGGACCAATTGGCAATAGCTCATTAACTTGACTAAAAATAGCATCTTGGAGTGGCAACGGCTCTCAGTAGTAATATGGGAAGTGGATCACCAATCACCCCTAATTCTGTGCCGACAAATAATGGAGAGATATTAGAAAGGATTTCTACAGTGTAAAATTGCAAAGAGTTTGGACATATCATCATCTACAGTGCATAATATCAGAGGAATCTGGAAGAATCTCTGTGCGTAAAGGTCAAGGTCGGAAAACCATACTGGGTGCCTGTAATCAATTCACCAGCTAAAATAACATCTATGCATTCCAATTGTATTTACAATTTGTTCTCTGTCCCAACTTTTTAGGAATTGGGTTTGTAAGAATGGGAGATGTTTGACCAGATGTGCAAGTGTGTAAAGTACATGATGATGATATGGTGTGCACACATGGAAAGTGTCGTGTGAAAGTGTGCAACAAAGAGCTTGACAGGCGCACAGGGACACAGTGGCTCTTACTTTGCCCTCCACTCCAACACCACAGTCTGCTTCCTGGATCATGCTGACATCATTTCCTCCGTCCCCTAAAATCCAGAGAGATAGACAGAGATATTGTGAGATAAGGTTGGTGTGTGTGACAAGTGCAGATGTTTTGACTTTCATTTACAAAAGAAAGACATTGAAATGCAATATTTAGCTAATTTTATCTTAAAGTATTAATGGTGTGTCTCTTGTCCAGACACTTTTGAAGTAACAGATAATTCATTCATTTTTTATACCTGCTTAATTCTAATTTTAGGGTCACAGGGAAGCCCATGCCTACTCGGCAACTCTAGGCGCAAGAAATAACACTAGACAGGGCACCAATCCATCATAGGGTGCACACACAATAACACACTCTCACATTAACAGGCAATTTAGAGATAACCCATCATGCCATGTCTATGGAATGCGGGAGGAAACCGGAGTACCCGGAGAAAACCCGCGTGGACATCTGAAAGAACATGCAAACTCCACACAGAGATTTTCCTCCTGAGGCTCGAACCCGAGAACTTCTTTCTGTAAGTCCACAGCACTATAGACTGCGCCACCCTGTTGCTTGAAGTAACAGTTATAATAATTATAATTAAACATATCTGTTAAATGTAAATAATCCTTCAGAGCCACTACACTATGATGGGGGATGCTCTCTGTGACAGTAATGTATAACAATGTACTTACCTACTGCACAGGTGAGTTTGCCTGTGCGCTCCTGTAGCAGCCGGACAATCTGAGCTTTCTGTGTTGGAGCACAGCGACAGCACACCACCGCCGGGCACTGACATGCCAGCTCCATAAACTCATACTCATAATATTTTAGGCATACCTGCAAAACCCATACAATATATATATATATACACACACACACACACATGTATATACACACAAGTTTGTAAACACTATAGAATTTTCTATATTTCTGTATAAATCTGACCTAAACCTAAGTCTAAGAAGATAAAGAGAACAAAGTCTGACACTCTGAGACTTAATTGGCAAAGGCTGTGAATACCATTGTACATGTGTTTTTTTTCTTGTGAAAGAAAAGTATATTTATATATGTATAGGGTTTCCAGTTTCGTGCTGAGAGTACGCTGCGCATGATTTCGTTGAATCCCTGTCACATGAAACGTCATGCAGTTCTGAACTTTGCTGGAGGTCTGCTGCTTGTTCCCTACCACCTTAGACTGTGCAATATTGCACTGACGTCTTGCATTGCGGGCTATAACAACGTTCTATGCCAATGTCTGGTCTGCTTCTGCACTGCCTGCTCCGGAAGTTCATATTACAGATATCAATTTATCTGTTTATAATGTCCAAGTTGTGTTCATTTGAATGTCTGACATCTGTCTACTTAATTCCCTTGATGAGACTATGCTTTCATACAATACAACACTAGCAAAGATTTTTGACACCCTGGGAAATGCTGGGTCGGCACCTAGAGCGACGTTATAAGAAATATGGACTTATGGTTCATTTTTTGGCATTTACATACCACATGGCTGATTATAAGGCGGCCCCAAAAAAGCTCGCTGGTCATACTATATGGAGGTATTTAAAAAAGCTAGTCCCAAACAACTGTTCACTGCAGTGAAATTTTCCGAAATCATGGGTTAAAATTACACTGCTACGCGGACGACACAAAGATTTACCTCAGCCTCAGGCTTTCTGATTCCTTTCCTCCTATTGCTCTCACCAGGTGTTTTCAAGATCTTATCTTATGGCTTTGGGCGAATTATCATCAGTTAAACACAAATAAAACTGAACTTCTATACAGTGACTCGAAAGCTATACTTTCCTCTGTTCTTCTCATTGGGAACACCTTTGTTTTTCCTGCTGCTACTGATCGGAACCTTGTTGTGACATTTGACCGTCTAAGTCTGCTTACTTCCACCTTTTCTAACGAGGCATTATGCCCTATAAAACCTATTAAAAATGCTACGGCTAGGATCCTCACATCCACTCGAAAATACAACCACATCACCCTGGGTTTGGAGCAACTACAGGTGTTGGGCAATGAAACGGAAACACCTGGTTTTAGACCACAATAATTTATTAGTATGGTGTAGGGCCTCCTTTTGCGGCCAATACAGCATCAATTCGTCTTGGGAATGACACATACAAGTCTTACAAGTCTTGGTCAGAGGGATTTTAAGCCATTCTTCTTGCAAGATAGTGGACAAGTCACTACGTGATGCTGGTGGAGGAAAACTTTTCCGGACTTGATCCTCCAAAACACCCCAAAGTGGCTCTTGATACATCACAAAGAATTGCTGTCTTGGTATTATTGTATTTATTTTTATATAATTTAAAATAATTTATTGTATTATTGCTCAATTATCCTAACTGAAAGGCGCAGTTAGAAACAAAATCTCAAGATGGTTCGCTGCCCAGAAAAAACTTACTGGAGGAAACTACACTGACACCTGAAGAACCTGCAAACTCCACACAGAAATGACCTAGGACGCCCCACTTGAAAAATTTAACCTGGGACCTTCTTGCTGTGAGGTGGCAGCGCTATTCACTACACCACTGTGCCACTTATTAAAAACATATGAAACAGAAATTATTATTATACTATATTTATTCTTGCTGTGAGGCCACAGCACTATCCACTGCGCCACCATGCTGCCCAGGCATGTTGAAAAAACAAACAAAAAAATATACTATTAAACTAAGAAACATAAACTGAAACAAAGATATTCACCGTTTGCATTTAATTAATTCCGCGCACAGAACTGAACTCAAACCTAAGCTTAAATAGCAAATCAGTGTGCGGATTCAAACAGCTATTCTAATTTGTTTTACATGACTTTTCCAAATCCATTACTTCCATCAACAGGTGAAGTCACTGGGTGCCATTGGTTGCCATGTTCACAGAATCCAACCAGGTTGCCAAAATTTCTGTCTGGTGATCTGAATTAGGGTGGGACATTTACAATTGCTGCAGAAATAAAACTTTAATATTGTCGGGTTTGGGAATCCTGGATATGTGGGGCTGGGGTGTGCACCCACACAGCCTGCTGTAGCACGTTGTAACTATAGCACGTTCATGTTGGATCAATGGAGCTGGTGAGAGTTTTCTCACCCTCTTAATCTCTGGAACTGACTGGAAACGTGGTGCAATGCCTCACAGGAGCTTGGACATAAAGCTTGGTAACTCTATGTAGCACCGCAGTTGTGGAATGGCTCGCTGAGGTCGTCCTTTTTCCTGTCTCACTAATCCCCTTTTCTGATTCACTGGTTAGTGAATAAGGGGAGTTGTGAAGGGGATGCTCCTTATTGCAAGGCACCTACCCACTCATGGTGATACCGGCGTAACCTCCTCCTCTTGGCGACTACATGGCAATAACACACTCCAGTTTGTACCTGTCCTCTTCGCTACTGGCATTCTGTAACAATGTCCATACTTGTTAACACATGGGAGGAGGCAAAAGTAAATGCAGAGAGGATATTTTTAATAATAAGGTGTGTTGAAAAGACAAACAAGGAAAAATACTATTAAACTAAGAAACAAAACGCAAACAGACATTTAAATAATGCCGCAAACTGAAATCAACTCGAACCTAAACTTAAATAGCAAAGTTCACGTGACCGCCTTAAAGCCCCTATTTGCTTTAACACGTGAAGTCACTAGGTGCCGTTGGTTGCCATGTTCACTGAATCCAACCGAACTGTGAATGTTTCCGGGTTCCTGACAATAATAATAGTCATAAAATACTAATAATACTATTAAAATAAAAATATAATAATGAATATTATAGTATTATACTATTGTTATTTTTATTATTATTATTTTATTATTATTACTATTATATAACTGTAATGAATTCTGCAGAAATTAGTAAGTACAGAATAAATCTCTACTTGTAATACTTACTGCACAAGACTTTACAGTGGAACTGTTTAAGGAAAACACAACACATTTTGACTTCTTTAGTTTTTACTGAACTTCACTGTGTTTTCCTTTATATATAAATAATTCATCGTTTACCACAGTACTGTACAGCAAGTTTTTTTGGAGTAATAATAATAATAATAATTGATATGTTATTGATCCCCATAGGGAAATACTGGCTTGCTGTGCAGAACTGCATCCAGTATAAACTTCTGGTGCTCGTTTTTAAATGAGTACATGGCCTCGCCCCATCCTATCTAGTCAGTTTGCTCCAACACTATGTTCCTTCACTAATAGTTACAACTATTAAGCTAAGGAGCATGGGTGATAGAGCAAATCAGATTAACTTTTTTACTAATTTTATTTGTGTTTAACCTGTCATAAATCAGACATCATTTCTACATCACAGTGATCATCAAAGGGTCCTCTCTGGTATCAAATTTTCAGCTAGTGATAGGTTAAAACATTTCGAGTGTTTGTTCGGAGGATGCATTTACATGTTTCTGAAGCTTTTTGTAGGTTGATTATTCAGATAAGAAGGAATGTCTAATGCCAAAATGTATTTGCTCCCACATCAACTACATGCTGATAATTATGTATTTCATACACACATACATACACACACTCACCATACTCTGCCATACATTTGCAGTTTCTGCAGGAACTTTAAATTTTCATTATTATTGCTTTTTAAAAAGTAAAAGTATTTCTCATCAGGTTAATCTAGAATAATTGAGTACTAAAATAATCGTTCTAGTATAAACCTACAACAACCGAACACATATCAGATCATAACTAGCTGTGCATTCGGGTTTACCTCAAGAGAGTCTCCTGAGATTATCAGCGCACAGTCGTGCTTCCTCCTGAAAGCGTTGAGCTCGAGGTGGGCCTCGCTGCGGGTGGTCACCTGCAAACACAGAGAAAAATACAGTGTCAGCTATCTATTACACACACACACACAGGCTCACCATAAAGCAGGCACGCAGTGATAATAATCTAACCCAAATGAACTACAAAGGGTAAACACACCAAAGGCAGAAGAGTACAGCTGCTGAATTTAACTGACAGCTCTGTCAAATCTTATGACCAAAGCCAACTGTCTAACTGTCACATGGACATGTCTGCCTGCTTTTTCATGTGGGAGAACATTTTATAAAGAAAATCAGACTCGAAGTTGAAATAGAACCAACAGATACAGAGATTAATTCCATTACAAATGTGTGGTATCAGGAGATAAAATCATAAAGGTATGAACAAAAGTGTAATAATACACTGCAGTATTGCACTTTAATAATAAAAGTTGTACATGTGCTGTACATTATAGTTCAAACTTTCATATCAAATTGGGAACAAATTTAATTAGGACTGGCCCACATCAATCCATCTCCACCTCTTGGTCAGAAGGGGATGCTTTCTAATCCACAATTTGGCCATCTATCTGTCAACTTCAAAACACGTTTAGACTTTTGTCCAGATTTCATTTGTATATAAAGAGGAAGTTCCTCCAGATGACGGGAATCTCAAGCACATGTGTTTTTAAAGCTGTGCCAGACATTGTCTTTTTTTGGGTAATGACAGCACTGCCTTAACCTAAGGGATGGGCCTCCCTCCACTTTGGCATCCATCCATACTGTATTAACACAGACACACAATTGTGCAGATACAGTATATGGAAAGACATAGACCTCTGCTTGACTCCCCTCAGGGAATATTTCAACTGTGTAACTATACTGGGACAGTTGTGGGTCATGGACTGTACAACCTTTTATAGAACTGCAAACCAGACATTTTCTGTCTGTGTGTAAAATGATCGTTCTGCCCTCTATATATAATATGAGGAAAGATACATTGTGTCGGCCTAAAGTTTTTTACTTCCTTTCCCGACTGGTGGGAAAAGAGACACAAAAGACTGGATGAAAAGGTTAAATCCAAACTTTACAGATCATAAATAATGGTATATTACGCTAGATCTTGAATTACATGTTCTATTATTATATAACATTATTATTATATCACCAGCTAACCTCTGTCAGCTCAACGTCCACCTGTTGCTTTCATAGACTGAAACTTGTGCAGCTTTTGCAATACTGCTCATGGAGTTACAATTGGTAATTGTGAAGAAGTTATGAAAATGCTGTTTTGGAACCAGCATAACTCAAACATGTGATCCACAATGATGAGTGTATAAGGTGTATGTAGTATTTGTAGTACTTGTCTGTAATCATGTTTTATACAGCAGTGCAGTTTTACAAGGACTGAATGATCTAAAACACTTACTGGCCTAAAAATGTAGATGTCCTGATTGCGGGTGACCAAGTGGGCATTCTTGGCAGTGCAAGTAGCTGTCTCTAGTTTGTCTCCGGTAAGCATCCATACCTTTCCAAACAGCAACAAATGTTAAATGTTAATAATCATTACACAGATGCTTCCAAAGGAAAGCTATCTGTATACACAATTCATAGAGATCATGCATCTTCTGTGAACACAATAAATACAAAACTTATTTACAAAAAATACAAAAAAATAGACTTTTACATTGTACTGTGCAGCACCAATATGACAGACCAGACAAATAGAAGCATCTCCTCAAATATAGACACAAGAAATGCTGGTCACTCTACCACAAAGCATCTGTTTTTGTTTTCTCATTGTGGGGATTGATGAGGAGACCTTTTTTATGACCTTTTTTTTTATTTAAAGCCACAACATAGCAAAATGTTCAAAAATGTGACAAAAATCTAAAATCTTTCCTAATGCACTTTATAAAATCATTGGATCATACTAACCACTTTTAAAATTATTATATTTTTTTAAAGGCACAAACAATATTAAAGCAACACTGGATTTAATGTCATTTATAGGGAGACAAAAATTTCTCAGAACCATGATAGTAATCATTCAACACAAACCAGAATCAGAAACAAATAGAAAAATAATGCTTCCTAAAGCAGCATTTACACTGACTGAGCAAAAGTCATTTTCTTATAGTAAACGCATACAGAAATAAAATTGTTCACTACCATTGTATATATGTATGACATTGTATATAAGATGTAAAACGTCTGTGAGTGTGACCTTATTCCTGTTTTAAATATAGGCTGATGCATGACTGAACAAGACATCAATAATCAATAAACAATAATTGAGTGTTAAATGACCTTTTAACATCTGATTGGGGAATGTCATCATTGCACCGTTTCCCAATATTTGTAGAGACAACTCCATCCACACATTTTACTCTTTATATGTCAGTCCAACATAAACCAGCCATTAGAGAGCACAAGCCAGTGTATTTCTAGTGCCGGTCCCAAACCCGGATAAATGGTGAGGGTTGCGTCAGGAAGGGCATC
>JAOUQV010000015.1:12060757-12072134 GCA_028565295.1 Aspidoras spilotus | reverse complement strand
AAACGTTTCCTGACCTGCTCCTCCAAAACACCCCAAAGTGGCTCTTGATACATCACAAAGACTTGCTGTCTTGGTCAGCAAGACGTGCACCAACAATATACAGCACATTATGCAGAATGTTATAAAATCATAATCATAAACGCACCTTAATGTATTATTCTAAAAAGTATTCCCATTTTCATATAATGTTTATTGCAGTATATTCTATCATCTATAAATATCGTCAAGATTTATAATAAAATGTAATATCATGTAAATTAATGGAATGTTAGCAGTACAACAACATTAATAAGGGTCTCTCAGATTCACATTTTTTTAGAATTGTAGTCTTGTCATATCAGCAGACACAATACAGTGTGTAACACATTCTGTTATAAAACAAGGCTTTACCTAATAGGCACAATGTTGGAAAAGAGTAACAGGAAGCGGAAGATCTGAAGGTACCATCGACCAGCGAAGTGCTGCAATGCCACCATGACTAGAGAGACCACCACCAGTGCTCCGAACAGAATCTTGGTCAAGCAATTAACTTCCAGATCAAAAAGTCCAACCTATATAATCAAATAAAAGTGTTTAAATAATAAAAAAAATGTAAAGTGCTCATTTACATTAAAACATTTTAGTATACAACAAATTATGGTTCAGTAGTTTAAATTTCATGTTAACAACCTGAACTTTTTATTGTATACTCTTAAGATTATTACTGGTCAGATTGGGAAAAGTTTACAGCAGGTCATACGTGATAATTTTCTGGATTTTAGATTATGCTGTATGTTACCAGTCTTGTAATGATGGTCCTGCTTAAAGACAAGTACAAATGAATAAATCATTAATCAGTAAGATCTGGGCAGAAAACACGGCCAAACAAACAGAAATATGTGTACTTGGATAGTTTTTTACCTTTCAGTGACCTGTAGCTATTTTACTAAATTTATTACATATGATTTTATAATCTGAAAATTCATTTACCGACAACAAATGATGCCCAACATGACTGTATGTTAGTAAAATACATTCAGGAATTTAACAGATCATGTTTCAAACACTAAACAAACTATATTTTGCACAAACAAGTGTCAATCTCCAGAAGTGCCTTTAGATTCACCAATATTCTCTGTATGTACTGTATGTACTTATAAAACTGTACAAATTGTACCTTGGAGCAGAGTTTAAATTAAAAGCACACACCTCACAGTAACTTTTCTAAGCTTCTATTTATTGTAACACTTATAGTGTTTTCTTTTCTGTAGAAACAGTTTCTTTAGTGTCTGAGAGCAGTAGTAAGCTTGTTTTCACACAGTACTGTACAGTAATTAGCTGTTAACCTGGGCCACAACTGATCAGTTATGGAGGAAAATTAAAGAACAATATTATAATATTTTATAATATTATAATATTTTTGTTTGTTTTGCATTTACCCCGGCTTGGGCCTGACACTAGAAATACACTGGCTTGTGCTCACAGAGCAGAAAATGCAGAGGACAGTGTAACGTGTAAAACTACTTACTGACTCGCTGTGGTGAACCCTTATAAAGGGAAAGAGGCCAAAAGAAGAAGACTGTATAGTAATTAGCTGGATAAATTTTGCTGAGTGTTTTGGAGAATCTGATACAATCCTTCTGGAGACATTGGCAGTCACACTTGCTTCTTTTTTTGCTGTTGCCTCAAATTAAGACAGAATAGGCAGCAATAAGTAGATAGCGTTTTAGCAATTGCACTGTTCCTGTAGCATGGTATCCTTGGTAAAACTAAATAATAAATAATTTAGTTATAAAATTGCACAAATTGTACATAGGACCACTGTTTAATAAAAAAACACCACAGATTTACAGTGACCCTGTTTACTGTAAAACTAGTGTTCATAAATAATTATGAGTCGAGAAAACAACCAACCAACATTCAGCCAAAAGTCACATATAGAGGTTGGCCACGTGTGTACGCCAATATAAGTCAAACTACTTAAGAAAACTATCAAAGCTTCTTCAGGGTTGACATATGGATGATGTTCTTAACCTAGTTGAGACTGTTCCCCAAACTTTGCATGCTTTAATTATTCAAAAAGGTGGACCAACTATTTATTAGTCAGGTTTTGCTAAATTAGTTATTGCTTACTGTATATAATATTAAGCATCATTATTAAAAGCCAGTGTACCCAAAGCATCACATAAAAGACACTGCATCACCTGGTCATGTGTTGAAACCACAGAAGACTGTGGAGCAGCGCTGTCACACGAATAATTTAAAATTAACAACTGTTAACAAGGCTGATCAAGTTTAGATGATTAAAGTTTGGATTATTAAAGTTTAGATTTTTGACATTTAGATTATTGAAGTTTCTATTATTGAAGTGTATATTATTTAAATTTGGATTTTTGAAGTTTATATTATTGAAGCTTTGATTATTAAAGTTTGGATTATTAAAAGTTTAGATTTTTGACATTTAGATTATTGTTCTTATTATTGAAGTTTTTATTACAATATTGGCTCATTTAAATTTCCGTGACAGCAACACACAAGGTACAAAAAAGGAACAGCTGGAGGACCGAACTGCAACTCATTAGATCAATTGGCAATAGGTCGTTAACATGACTGGGTATAAAAAGAGCATCCTGGAGTGGCAGCAGCTCTCAGAAGATTTCTGCACTTCTGAATAATACCATTAAAAAGATTCAGAGAATCTGGAAGAATCTCTGTGCGTAAGGGTCAAGGATGGAAAACCATACTGGGTGACCGTTATCTTTGCGCCCTTAGACAGCACTGCATCACATACGAAATGCTTCTGTATTGGAAATCACAAAATAGGCTCAGGACAGAGAAAATTATCTGTGAACACAATTCAAGGTGCCATCCGTTGTTGCCAGCTAAAACTCTCTAGTATAAAGAAGAAGCCTTATCTAAACTATATCCAAAAGCGCAGATGTCTTCTCTGGGCCAAGGCTCATTTAAAATGGACTATGGCTAAGTGGAAAACTGTTCTGTGGTCAGACGAATAAAAAATTTAAGTCCTTTATGGAAATCAGAGATGCCATGTCATTCGGACTAAAGAGGAGAAAGACGACCTAAGTTGCTATCAGTGCTCAGTTCAGAAGCCTGCATCTCTGATGGTATGGTATTGCATATGTGTGTGTGGCATAGGCAGCTTACACATCTGGAGGAACACGATACATGCTGAAAAGTATATCCAGGTTCTAGAGCAACATATGCTCCCTACCAGGGTTGTTTCTTCCCCTGCGGGGCCACATCTTCCCTGACTCTAAAACTAAGAGTTAGCGGGTATAGAAAATGAATGAATGAAGTTTAGATTATTGAAATTTAGATTTTTTAAGTTGAATTTTTTGTTCTCATATTTTTTCAGTTTCTTTTTTTTTTCTTTTTTGGCTATAGGAAAAATTGTTCTGTGTATTCTAGTTGTTATCAATAAATATTTCTGTGATCACGTCTCTCAACCTCCTCGTGTTTTGTGCGTGTTTCCGAAGAGGGGTCATGACAAAAATGAAAAAATGGGCTGCCGAACTGAATCTGGTTTTAATACTATAATATTATTTCATTTTTTTGTTTACAAGAAAAACAAAAGAACAAATGATTGAAAAGACTCAGTGAATTTTTTAAAACAGTGGTTTTGATCATTTTATAATTTTTTCACTTCCGAAGACTAAAAAAAGCTTTATTGTATGCATGTATTTTATGCAGCCGTAAACAGTTCTGGTGGGCCGCCTATTATTGATTTTATGACAGAGGTTGTGGACATTACGAGTGGAGGATGTGTGTGGGCATGCCTGCTATAAGAGAACATTCCTTTAAAAAACGATCTAGACTTTTGAAATAATCAACTTCAACAATTTAACAGTTTGTTCACACTCATGCAATTCAGGTGTAAATGCACATCAAAGGCAAAAGAAAATCATAATGGATGAGATGGTGAATAGGTTTTTCAACTAACATACAACATAGCTGTACCTCTCGACGATGATGATAAAGTTGTTACTTTATATAAAAGTGAAAAGAATTAGGACTTATGTTAAAAATGTTTATATTTTAAGAATTCTGAATTAATTAGCAACGATTTTCACATATTAACTTACCAATAAAAAATAATGGAAAAAATGCACAATACATGCAATTCAGGCACAGAAAAAAACATATTTAAAGTTGCAGTGTATTGCACAAAAAGACATGTGTGACAAACAAAATCTCCAGAATAACTTTCTCAGATTCTCCAAGATGCTCTGAAAAAATCCTACAAAATAATTCACTTATAAAATGTAATTTGAAGCACTGATTAAATAACAAACATAAATCAGTGACCCCCTGTTCGACTGCTTTAAACAAAGATCTGCGATATCACTTCCTGCTCTCCATGTGCACGTTACACTACAGCATGATATGTCAAATGCAAGCAACCAGCAGAACTGTATTATCATTATATTTATCATCATCATAATCATAATGATTGTACTACCTTATTTCTTGGATTGGATGTATTCATAACACTGCGAAGTTCTTTGCCAGTATAAATCACAACCCCTATCACTGTGCCTGTAGTTGCCAGTGATACAGAGACAGTGAGAATATAATTAAATGCATAAAGATATCATTCTAACACAAATACAGTAAAAAGTTGTAAAACAAAAGTTTACCTGATGCAACAACAGTGCTGGCCCAGAGTGTATTCTCAATACTCAGACTCTCGTTGACTGGAGGGTCTCCGTCCTCCTAAAAGTAACGATTGGCAAAGGTTTCTGTACCTTCACTGACCATTTTAATGCATTGCCTCATAAAAGCATGTGTGTACTCACCCTGGTAAAGGTACCGACGAAGTTATGGATGTCAATATTGGGTTCCTCGGCATACACAAACGACCTGATACGTAGAAGGTCCTATAAGCAAGCACAGGCCATCTTGTTATTGCTGCTTATCCTAATCAAGCTCTAAGTGCTGTGAATGTAACGCATAACTCACTGCTGCTGTGGGGAGCCTCTGAGTGCAAGCCACTGGGAGGCGCAGTTTCCAGTCTGTTTCACCATCCAGCTGGTCAGTTCTCAAGAAGCACGATCCTCAAAAAGAAACAAAAGTATTAAAGGCAAAATTACAATGCTACTGCAAATGCACAAGTAATTCAGTGTGTGCTACGCACAGAGAGTCTGGGCTCTCATAAACCACTAATATCTTAGGTGTAAAGTGTATTGTTAACCTCTAGAGGGCAGAAAGTATTCACAGCGCTTCACTTTTTGCACATTTTAGCTTACATTTCTAAAATAATTACACTCAAACTTTAAAAAACATTAATAATAACAACATGTACATAATTATTCATAGCCTTTGATCAATACTTTGTTGAATCAGTTTGGCATCAATTACAGCCTCAAATCTTTTTAAGTATGATGCTACAAGCCGGGCCACACCTATTGTGGGCAGTTTCTCACTTTCGGCTGCCACCACTTCGTTTCATTATACAGGTGCTGGTCATAGAAATAGAAAATCAGGAAAAAGTTTATTTATTTCCATGATCCATTAAAAAGTGAAACTTGTATACTGTACACATTTGTTACACACAGACCGATATATTTCGAGTGTTTATTTTATTTTGTTTTGATAATTATAATTGACAACTAATAAAAAACACAAATTCAAATTATAATATGGCTTTAGACCAATACAAAAAAGAATTTTCAGAACTGCTGGCCAACTAAAAAATATTAATCGTATCAGCTCCTTTATTTCTATAGTGTTAAGGTTAGGTAAATTTGCTGGACAATTAAGAACAGGAATACCATGGTCCTTAAACCGGGCACTTGTAGCTTTGGCACTGTTTGCAGCTGGAGTCAGTGCTTCAAGAACCACCAAGAACAGACATATATGCAAGACATGGGTTTTTAATGTCGCATTCCTTGTGTCAAGCAATTCTTGAACAAAAGAGAGAGTCAGAAGCGTCTAAAGACAAAAGGGACTGGACAGTCCCAGAAGTCACTGATAAAAGCAAATTTTGCATTTCCTTTGGAAATTCAAGGTCCCCGAATCTGGAGGACAGCAGAAGCACAGAATCTATACCATGTGAGGTCTAGTTTAAAGTTTCCACAGTCAGTGATGGTTTGGAAAGACATGTCATCTGCTGGTGTTGGTTCACTGTGTTTTCTGTGGTCCAAGGTCAAGGCAGCCGTCTACCAGCTATCCGCTGCCGACTTTTGGAAGACTGCTGATTTCATTTTCCAACAGGACTTGACACCTTCACATTTTGAAAGCTACAAATACCTGGTTTAAAGACTATGGTATCCCTGTTCTTAATTGTCCAGCAAACTAACCTGACCTTAACACTATAGCAAATATATGGGGTACTGTGAAGAAGATGTGATATGCCAGACCCAACAATGCAGGTCACTATCGGAGCAACCTTTGCTCTCATAAACCCTGAGCAGTGCCACAGACTGATTGACTTCATGCAATACTTATGTACATGTGATTCTTTTAAATAAATTAGCAAAAATTCCAAACAAACTGTTTTTACTTTGTCATTATGAGTTATTGTCTCTATGGATTTGAGGGAAAATGAATTTAATCTATCTTAAAATAAGGCTGTGAATACTTTCCAGGTACACTGTATTTTACAGCTTTTATGCAATAGATATACAATTCCTATAACAAAATTTAATCATCATCATCATCATCATAATGCAGTTTTAACATTCTGTATCAGGTAAAAACGTTATTCATTAAAATTAAAGGGGCTTTGTAACCTACAGATCCATCTTTAACTAGAGTTTGGTTTATATGCGTGGATATAAAATCCCTTCCCCCATTTAAAAATGTGTCATCCTGCTGGGGCTGTGGAACCCTGGGCTCTTTATAATTGACCTAATGGTCTACATCTGCAAGGCAGATAACAATGCACCCCTTCCCGTAAACCAACACATCATGCAGGCATGTTCCAACCCCCATCTTTAAAAGAAAATCTTCGGATTGTAGTCTGAAGGAGTCTCAACAAAACTATTTAGGCTTGTGTTTGTACTTTTGCTTAATGTGTGGCCTTGAAGAGTATTTAGAAACAAATAAACAAAATAACACAGCTAATACTAGTCAGACAATTTTATAATATCTGGACTTCTTTTCTACCAGACGACCTTGCAGTTGAACTTTTCAGCAATAACAACACTTGGCATAGCACGCAAAAAAAATCAATCTCTTGGTCATTTGTTTATTCAGATGATACCCTGTCCTTCTGCCCTTTGCATTTGTTTGTTTTGTGTATTCTTTCAATTTTCTGCATTGCTTTGCATGTCTTGATTTTCCTCGCCAACTGACTTTGGCATTTGAAAGACAAAAGGAAATCGCAGTCAAGATGAGATTTGATTATTCTATGCCATAACAAGCTCCAGAGGTAAAGGCTGTTTTACACCTAGATTCAAAAACCATAAAGGGACACGCCACACTAGCCACTCTCTCCACGTACAGAGATTTAGGACATGTTCCTAAATATCCAGAAAATAATAGATAAACCCTTTAATTACTCAGCAGCTGCATTTCAAACATAAAACATGTGAAAACTGAGATAAAGAGACATATGTTTACCATTCCTCTCAGAGGTGCGTAGGAAGATCATGTCAGCAGGAACTCGTTGATTCTACAGCAAAGTGTGAAATAACAGGGGACATATGGTTACATAAAGAGACATGGCAACCTACTACAGTTTTTAGACAGAGAAACTCATTCTTATTTCTTTTTTAAATACATCCATTAACTGAGTGATTCCTAAAGGAACTTATGCGCTGTCTTGACTGTTAGGTAAGGTCTATGAAAGCTTAGCTACAAAAGTGCTAAATTATAAATCCATACTGTATATAGCATGTCCTATAATACATTTAATCAGTGGGTACAATCATCGTTTCTAACGTAGCATCTTCAAATATCCAGCTGATAGATAGATATAGCTATATGTAGTTAAACCACCACCATTGTTCGGTTGAAACATAGCTACATATCATAATGAAAACATTGTCTCCTGCCGCCCAGTCGCCTTTTTCAGTGTGCTCACTGAAGAGTATCTTAAGGGTAGCAGACAGAAGCTGGACTGATCTTAAAAAAGGTTATAACCAGAAAACTAAATCCTCTTAAAACAAGCTGCAGAATGTATGAATGAAAATGACTTAACAAAAGACAGTGCAAAGCACCAGAGAGTAATTACACTGGATTACCAATAACTAACCACATTTTGTGAAACACACACATAAACACACACTGGTAAAGTGAGCACACGTGCCCGGAGCAATGAACAGCCATCACAGCGCCCGGGGAGTAATTGGGGGTTAGGTGCCTTGCCCAAAGGCACTTTAGCCATGACTTGTCGGTACTCGAAATTGAACCAGGGACCTTCCGGTCGCAAGGCTGGTTCCTTAACCACAAGCCTACGACTGCCCCAAGAATTGATGTTTCCGCCCGGTCATACTGATGCATCTCAATAAATTAGAATATCATCAAAAAGTTTATTTCAGTAAATCAATACAAACAGTGAAACGCATATATTATATAGATTCATTTTAAGTGTTTATTTTATGTTAATGTTGATGATTATTTTCTTACAGCCAATAAAAACAAAATCATCCTCTAGACAATACCCCATAAATTCTCTATGGGGTTTAGGTCAGGCGAGTTTGCTGAGCAATCAAGTGTGATACTATGGTTATTAAAACAGGCATTGGTACTTTTGACAGTGTGGACATACAGTGTGGCATAACCTCCTTGTTGAGTGGGTCATAGACTGCCAGTGTCTTCCCCATGATTGTGTAACCTACTGAACCAGAGTAAGTGACAATTTTTGTGTTAAATTTTCAATTTTCATTGGCTATAAGCCACAATCATCAACATTAACAGAAATAAACACTTAAAAAAATCACTGTGTTTGTAATGAAGCTATATAATGTATGCATTTCACTGTTTGTATTGAATCAATGAAATAAATTAACTTTTTGACGATATTCTAATTTATTGAGATACACCTGTAGTCTCTTGTTAGTTTTGTAAGGGCAATTATAATGTCATATTAAGAGATGTTCGAAAATACTTTTAAACTGTAAAAACTAAATAAAGACGCAAATACATACATAGATGGATAGATATACAGGCAGACAGATAAATATACAGACAGACAGATAGATGGACATATAGACAGATATATTCTTAAGGTTAAAATCTCTAAAGAAGGGAAAACAGCTCAAGCATTCATTTGGATCAAATGCCATTAGTCACTAGAGCTCAAACCTTTACAATGAAAGAGCTAATTAACACACCAACCTTTTCAACAATGATAAGATCTCCGACCTGGATGCCACTACTTTTCACCTTCATGGTCCCTGCGAGAGGACAAGACAGGAAATTAGCAAAGACAACAAATTTATGAATTCTGTGTGGACACAGCCCATTTAAACTACACTCTGTACACTGTAAACAAATCTTATAAGGTTTAATAATAATAATCCATTAACAGAGTAACTACATTTTCATAGGTGATATGAAAGGTAGGTATATAGGTATAGGTATATTCTGCTAGTTAAATGAGTGAGAAAATGCATAATTTATCATAATAATGACAAAGCATTAATCGTGGATTACACATATTTATTCAGGAGTATTCAATTTCACTTGAAGAGATTATGTTGAGATTTCACAGACCTCGAGGTTTCCATTTACTTCTTAACAATAACCCTCCTATAAGACTTTACAAGAGGTCTGAAATTGGGCAGAAAGCTCTCTCATTCCACTCCAAATTAATGACCAAAATTGTTTGGAAAAGGTCAGTGACCTATAACCTGCGTAGGGCTCTTATACCAAGCATATGCAAGACATTAGCATTTACACATTGTAAGATACAGGTATGCTGGGGTATCAAAAAGGTCCTTGTACTCTGCTTGAAAGCTGGAACTTTGGTGAAGACAGAAACACGAAATTAAGGAACTTAAATATTTTTTAACAAAGGTTTGTTTAAACATCTAAAAAAAGGGAGAAAACTTAGCTCAGAGCTTATATAGAGTCATAACTTTAAAAAGAGCATAGTATACTTTGAATATGAATTTAAAAATGTGGACTTTCTTACTGCCCTGCGCAAGGCAGTTAATGACCCTGTAAGGTAGATAAGCTATTTTTATAAATAAAACCCAGCTATACGAGAGCAGCAGCAGTACAATGCACTCTTTCCACTTATGTATCTACAGGTGCATCTTAATAAATTAGAATAGTATCAGAAAGTTTATTTATTTTAGTAATTCAATATAAACAGTGAAATGCATACATTATATAGATTCGTTAACACAGTGATATATTTCAAGTGTTTATTTCTTTTACTGTTGATGATGTCTTATGGCCAATGAAAATCCAAAATCATTATCTCAGAAAATTAGAATATTTAACACAAAACACCTGCAAAGTCTTCCTAAGTGTTTGAAATGGTCCCTTAGTCGGATCCACAATCATGGGGAAGACACTGGCAGTCATTGACACACTCTACAAGGAGGTTATGCCACAAATGTCATTGCTAAAGAGGCTGGCTGTTTGCAGAGTGCTGTATCCAAGAATATTCATGGAAAGTTGAGTGGAAGGTAAAAAGTATGGTCACAGCCAAGCGACAAGCCAACTAACAAGAAATTTTAGAGCACTTCATGCTTCCCTCTGCCAAGCTTTTTGATTGTCCGGCAGGCACCTGTCTACACTGACAAAAGTAACAATACCTGGCTTAATAACCACAGTATCAATCTGCTTGATTGGCCAGCAAACTCACCTGACCTAAACCCCTATTGTCAAGAGGAAGATGAGAGGAACCAGACCCAACAATGCAGATGAACTAAAGGCTGCTATTAAAGCAACCTGGGCTTCCATAACACCTCAACACAGCCATGCCGCACTGATGCAGTAATTTCTGCAAAACAAGCCCGGACCAAGTATTGAGTGCATTTAATGTACATCCTTTTCAGCAGAACAAAATATCTGCATTTAAATTCTTTTTTTTAATGGTTTTATATAATATTTGAATTTGTTATGATAATGATTTTGGGTTTTATTGGCTGCAAGCAATAATCATAACCATTAACAGATATAAACAATTGAAATCAATCACTGTGTTTGTAATGAATGTATATAATATATGCATTTCACTGTTTGTATTGAATTACTGAAATAAATTAACTTTTTGATGATATTTTAATTTACTGAGATGCAACTGCATGTCATGTGACGCACTTCAAAAGCCATAATTTAAACTGAACAAGGTACATCACCTGTAGGGGTGTAGGAAAATATTAATACATTTGAATATGCATGAACTGTGGTGTAGTATGAGGAATTCTGGAGTGGCTGAGAAGTACATTAGATTGGTGCAGGACATGTATGAGAACAG
>JAOUQV010000015.1:12012583-12034669 GCA_028565295.1 Aspidoras spilotus | reverse complement strand
TATATTATATGGCAGAATGAACAAAATCTCTTGATTACCCTGGATGAGAACATTGTTTAAGAAATCAACGTTCATCCTTATTATCATTATTCCTTTAAAAATTTCCATGAAAGATATACTGCTCACCCTTATGGAATGAGGCGGTCGGGCAACTTGAAGCATTAAGCATCACAGAGAAATCCTGTTCTCTCTGCTACATTAAGAACATGTTCGCTCATATTCAGTGATGAGAAATAATAAAATCTCTTTATTCTGCACATCTCACAAATGAAAGCGTGCTGAATATTATTGCCTTTCATCCACACCGTTCTATTTGTTGTTCAGCTTCTCTCATCTTTGTCAATACAAGCTATGATCCCCCATTAGCATGCGTCCTGCATGGGGAAATGGATAAAGGTTGCATACTGTTGTCAGGGCAACCAAATAAATGGCAGCCGGGGGCCAAACAATGGCCAGAGAGCCTTTTTCTTCCTTGGCCACATCTGCCACTCTGCATTCACACTTTCGGCAATTTCTGCTGATTATGTTTTTGTGCATGCAAGCCCCTTCAAATACAGACAGGCGGCGAAAAATGGGTGCATGTTGGATAGAAGCCAACTTGTCTTTCAGTGCACATGATGAATGACGGATTAAAGGCTTGGTACTAAACTAATAATGAACATTTTGGCCTGGAACACTTTTGGGTTTTTAGGAACAAATCAGAAAGCGTCAAATAATGTATTTGTTTCTCTTTTACAGGGCGTATTGGAATTGTGCTATGCAGTGGTACACAGAGTTTTTTTTTATCTTGTCCAGTATGTCCTAATATTTACACTTTTTACTCAGTTTGTGTATCTAAAGGCACGCTGCTTCATCGTGTTATATACATGCATGAAAATAAAGCCTGACTAGACGTGATGTTTCTTTTCTTGTGGGGGCACTTGTTTTTACACACACAAACCATGAGATTATCTGTTACACCCTACTATAACTCAATACAGAAGTTATAAATGACTGTGGTACTGGGCAACCACATGCCGAGAAGCCATGGGAGCATGCAAACATTGTGGCTTGTGGCAACATTTTCACCTCAGATTAACTGAGAGCACCCTGGACATGTCATGCCCATGTAAAACTAGGAAAAACCAGTTGTGATTTTATTACAGTCTACATATTGAAATCATTCAAACTGAATTATAGTAATATTGCAAACACTGTGGCTGAGGCAAGAGTAGTGCTTTCTGTTCCCCAAACAGAAGTCCCTATTCACAAAAAGTTATACATGGTAGGGCAGACAAATGGATCAGGTGTCTGTGCGTTATCTGCACCTTTTCATGTGTAAATGAAGGATTGTGAATGTGACTTTTCCAGCAACAGGTTTTTGATGTCAGTATATATGAGATGAGTATATGCCCCCGCTGAACTGCAGGAACAATGGCCTGTAGCCATGGTCAATTCATAGGGAATGGCTCAAGCTTTTGTCCTTGTACTCCTCAGCTGGCCAGCAGCTTATTAATGGAGAGAGGAAAGAGAGCATACAATTGTAAGAAAGATAGACAAAAAGATATTTAAGAGTTGTACTAAATCTCATGCGTGTATCCACTGTGCTTGATTTTAATTAAGTATGGAGGGAAAGTAAATAAATATGGCACTCAAAGCCACCTGCTTTCTTTTATTACACATGCTTAAAGTCATCACCAAAAAAGTGAAAAAGCTGAAGAAGTTTAAATATTTTAAACTTCATGTTCTTTCATGCAACTTTTAATAGCAGCATAACGTTAAGTACATTTCACTTAAAAAGTTTGCAAAGTGACTTTTCATCTGCTCTGAATTATCATTTTGCCATGTGATCTCTCACAAGGTTCATGAACTCCTTAAGAAAAAGCGGGTCAAGTTAAATACAATCTGTCAAAACCTTGTGTCCTACCACAACAAACGCTTAAATGCTGATACTATATAAACAAATAAAACTTTTAATCTCATCTCTGACCACAAACAGGTCCAACATTTCAGTCTTGCCAGTAGTGAACATCAATGCAGTCTGGCCCAGAGCTTTTGACTTTTGATGCGCCTAGTCATGCAGAGCAAAAGACAGATTTGCACAGAGGGTGCCCACCCTCTGCTATCTATATTGATTCAACAAATTTGCCACAAATCATTTTACAAATGCCCAATGGGGGGCTATAGAATGCAGTGGAAGTGCCCCATTCAATTCGCATGTGCCCCCGTGGAGTTGCAGACCCACTTCCTGGTTCATTTCAGTGGACTGACAGCCTCTGATCATTCAGCCATCTGTGGGGTGGGATGGCTTGCACTTATAAGCTCCTTATGTTTTCATCCTTGGTTTTCTTTTTGTTTTCTGAACCACATAATTGTATTGTAAACTGTATATTAATATGTCCATAATAGTTAATAAGATCACATAATATATTATTTATTGTTTATTATATAATGTCATTTCAGCACCCATAGATATTCATTTTATATCAGTGACATCATTAACCTCACCAGCCACTTTATTAGGTACACCTTACTAGTAAATGGTTGGATGCATTTTTCTTTCAGAACTGCCTTAATTCTTAGTATCATACTTTCATCAGAGTTGGTATTCTGCATTCATTGGTTGTAATGAGTGGTTATTTGAGATAATGTTGCCTTTTTTATCATCTTGAATCTGCCCATTCTCCTCTGACTTCTCACATCAAGGCATTTATGATCCATACAACTGCCCCTCACTGGATAATTTATCTTTTCTGGCCATTCTCTGTAAACACTAGAGATGGTTGTGCGTCAAAATCACAGTGGATAAGCAGTTTCTGAAATACTCAGACCAGCTTTGTCTGGCACCAACAACCATGACATGTTCAAAGTCACTTAAATCATCTTTCTGACCCATTCTTACACTTTGCATTTCAGCAAGTTGTCTTGACTATATCTACATAACTAAATACATAGAGTTGCAGCCATGCGATTGGTTGATTTTTGTGTTAACAAGCAATTTGCCCAGGTGTAAAGTAGCCGGTAAGTGAATGTGATCTATTTGCCACTATTCTTGTTCCTCTGCATTTAACCCATCCATGATGAAATGCACTTCAGCTCTCTCGGCGGATTCAGGAATCGAACCGGGGACCTTCTGGTGACAAGGCTAATTCCTTAACTGCAGCCTACGGCTGCCCCTATATAGTGTATATTTATATTTCAATTTTTTTAGCAAGGACCATCTTGCAGTAAAGCAACAGTGCTACCCACTTCCTCATCATGCCACCCCAATTCTAATATATTAAATATTGATTTAAATGCAAATCTCTTCATCTCATGCGTGTATTGCAGCCTGTATTTCTCAATTAGTATTGCAGAAATAAGCCTGAGTGATAGTAACTGTAAAATGACCCACACAACACAGATCTAGAGACAAGTGCAAGTCTATTTAGCACACACAAAACCAAAAAACACAAGTATCACAAAATGCAGAGTGTTTGGATGTAAAAAACACACGGGAAATAACTACAACATAAAATGGCTGACGGCAATTCTCAGAGGATATGCAAGTAAGTGACTCAGCGAGGGGATCTTCAACACTCTGGCTCTCAGCAGTTCTGAAAAACATGCACACACAAAAAACATAAAACATGAGCAGAGGTAAACATAAGCAAACTTCAACTGGTGCAAAAAAAGCTAATAATACAAAGGCTAGGAACGACAAAGCAGCAAAAACACTTTCAGAGATCTTTACAATGTTCATAGCACACAAAACATAGCATAACCAAAAAGCTGTTTAAATATCTTCCTAGGAGAGCTGATTGCAGCTCTCTTAATTAGCTCCATATGAGTCTGGTTAGAGCCACAGATCATTAGTCTGTGTCAATTGCAGAGACGTGTCGGTAACAGGGATTCGGGGCAACACCTGACAAAGTATTGGGATGCGTAACTCTAGAGTCAGTTAACTCTATCCCATGGAGCATATCTGTACAGCCTATCAAAATCGCAAACCATCGCATGATGATTCATAAAAATAAGAGATGTAGAAATAGACTTACCTCAGTTACATTTTTATAAGACACTCTCATATGATAATAACCTGAGGGAATGTTTTTCATGTAACCATGTAATCTGTAATGCAACTATGTTTGTTACAGGATTATTTCCTGATTAACACAAAAAATTAAATACTGAACCCTAACAACAACAACAACAATTTGGATCAGTTCACACAATGAGGATTTTGTTGCATATCTATTTCAACAGGTGTAGCTTCCGCTTGCTAAAAAAACTGCAGCTGAAGTTACTTGAGACATGTGAGTGTTGTAAATGGGGCACAGGGTCACAGATTCACAGCCAGAAGTAACTGGCCCATGTGCACATGACTTTATTAATCAGTGATCTCACTGCATCTAAGTTTGCAGCTGCTTGGTGTGGGGATTGCTTTATAGTCACAATGCAATGTCCTAATACTGTGGAGAAATAAATATGTTAATAATACATATTAGCTAATAATAACAATAATAATAACAAAACAACAACAACAACAACAACAACAATAATAATAATAATAATAATAAAAATAATAATAATAACAATGTCAGGAACCGGGAAACTCTGACAACCTTTTGGGATTCATATTATTATTAGTTTTCCACCCACTTTAACATGCATTTTTTTATTACAGTTAATGAGGGATCGCACGGGTCTCATAACAAAATGGTCATGAGTGTATGTGCAATATGCGCATGTTCAAAGGTAAGAAATTTCTCTAGCCGGGTGTCCGCTTTGCCTGTTTTTGTGCCCATAATTTCCTATTGACTTAACATTGCGGCAATTTTTACACTGCTGTAACTCCAATTTCGAAATGCTCGAACCCAGTTGCAGCCTAAGCCATCATGCCAAATTACAGAGTGATGCATCACTCTTCAAAAATCACTTCTATACTTTTAATGTTAAAAAGATCAAAGCCACTCTAGCAGAAGGCGTTTTTTGGAATAAATATTTTTTTTTCTGTGGCATAGAATTCTAATAATTTCATCTAGAAACTCTAACTTTAAAATGTAGAGATGGATTTTCTCTATAAGCAAGTAAAAAATCTCATCTACAGATTTGACAGATTCATTATTAAACCATATGAAATGTTCAGAACAACCTCCTTAGTACATTTCTCCCCACGCTCTCATATTTTCGGTTAAGCGAAATCTTAAATATATTCTGAGTTATGAGTGGTTGTTTAGGAGGTGTGCTATAGGGAAAAAAACATTTTTTAAACCCCAATAGAAATGAATGGGAAACGGTTTCTGAAAAATCCCTGAATTCACCAAACAAATGTCTCTAATACCAATATTTATAATAAAATAGTAGAGCCATCTCCCCTTCATGTAAGTCTAAAAGATTAATTAAAAATATTTTTTAGAGTTATGAGGATTTGTTCATTATTAGACACAAAAAATTCAATGCCATGTTAATTTGAGCAAATCAGATTTGCTTTTTCCAAAGTTTTCATTTGTGTTTAACCTGTCATAAATCAGACACTTTATTTTCTATATACACAATTTTTACATCACAGCAGTCGTCAAAGGGCTCTCACGGTCAAGAATTTTTTCACAGACACGCACACATGCAGGCACACAGACACACGCAGAAACATGTTGGTATTACTATGGTTGTGAGGACTATCCATAGATTACATTATAAATGTAATGTATTGATAATGTTGCTGTTAATGCTAAGTGCTAATGTTGACTGCTAAAGCTAATTGCTAATGGTAATTACCGCTAGCTAATGATAATTGCTTATGTTAGTGTTAATGCTAATTGCTAATGATAATTGCTAATACAAATTGTTAATGCTATCTGCTAATGCAAACAGCTAATGCTAACATTTGTCACAATGATAATTTCTAATGGTAATTGATAATGTTGGTGTTAATTCTAGATACTAATACTAATTGTTAATGTTAATAGGTAATGCTAACCACTAATGCTAATTGCTAATGACAAATGCTAACATGTGTAACAATGCTAATTGCTAATGCTAACTGCTAATGGTAATTTATATTAGCTAATATTATTTTTTATGTTGTTATTAATGATAATTGCTACTCCAAATGGCTAATGCTAACAGTTAATGCTAACTGCTAATGCTAATCGCTAATGCTAATTATAATGGCTAGCTTGTGTTGCAGTGCTAATTGCTAATGCTAACTGCTAATGCTAATTACTGTTTGCTAGTGCTAATATTGGTGTTAGTTCAATTCAACTGCTCATTATAATTTCTAATGATAACAGTTAAAGCTAATGACTAGAAATAATTGCTAATGCTAATGGATCATTCTAACAGCTAATGCTAACATGTGTATTAATGCTAACTAATAATACTAAACTTTGTGTTAACCCTAACTGCCAATCAAATTAGTTAAATGCTAATTATTGTGATAATGGGATGCAGGGGCAACACACATTGAAGTTTCTGCAGGAATTGCACTTTCTAGTTTAAGTAAAAGTTTTTGTTCTGTTCAGTGAGCGGCATCAAAAAATAACTACTGATGTGATGTTTCACGCTACATGTTTGCTATGCCTAATTTAGTCAAGTGCTATGTTCCTGAGTATGTTTTTTTTTGTTTATTAATTTAGTAGTATTATTCTTTGTTGTGTTTATAAGTACACAGGATTATTATTAAAATATCCTCTCTGCAACTACTTCCTCCCATGTGTTCCTGAGTCTGGAGAATGTTACAAAATGCCGGCCCAAGTAAAAAAGAAGTAGCGAAGAGGACAGGTACACACTGGAATGGACTGTGTTACTGCGATGGTACCACTGGAAAGAGGTGGCAGACAGGAAGACCCCAGCAAGCCATACCAGAACAGGTCATTGCTACAGCGTGTCACCAAGCTTTATGTCCATGCTTCTGTGAGATATCATGTCCAGTCAGTTCCGGAGCCTAAGAATGTGAGATAACTTCACCATGCGGTGATGGTCTGTGCCCAAGCCCCATTGATCCAACATGCACAAGTTGAAAGTGTCAAGTGTTACAGCATGCTGTGTGGGTGCGCACCCCATCACCACATATCTAGGATGTCGAACTCGACAGTATTGAAGTTTCAGTAGTTTTTATTCCACCCCAAAGCAGCTCACCAGACGGCGTGGCTGCGCTCCGGACGTCATGGTCAGCACAGGGACGTCGCTGGACTACCCAGTTTCACTGAGGACATCCTCTCGCTTCCCTGCGCCTCTGACTTCGTGGAGCTACTTGGCTCAGCTGAGGACGTTGCCCTATTCTGCCGTGGAGGTCGCTGCACCCACTACCTCAGCCGGCTCTTTTCCTCCTCCACCTTGCTACACTTGCGACTCTGCCCAGATAGCGGCTTCTGATCTCAAGTTTTCCCTACAATCAGTTTTGGCACTGTGTAAAATTTGTGAGGGAAATTTTGATGTTCTGTTGAGCCCCCGGAGTGAGTCCATTGAGCTAATATAGGACGACTGGTTTGAATTTGCGCACTGATTAAAATTTTTTGTTTCATACTACATTTGCTATGCCTAACTGAGTCGAATGCTATGCTCCTGAGTATGTTTTCATTTTGTTTATTAGTTTAGTAGTATTATTCTTTGTTGTGTTTGTAGTTTATTATTAAAATATCCTCTCTGCAACTACTTCTGCCTCCTCCCATATTATATAATAGTAATAGTAATAATAATAATAATAACAACAAAAATAATAATAATATTATTATTTTTGTTGTAATTATTGTTATAATTAATATTATAACAACAATAAGACATATGAAATGTCTATGTTTCAAAACGTAAGATGAAGTTTGTGTTTTTCAAACCTAATAAAAGAGTAATGTGTAATTATGAAAAATATCACTACTACTCACCACTTGTTATCTCTGTCCACAAATACAGAGGTTTGGTGTGCTGTTGCAATAACCCACAGCAATTAGGGTCATAAATTTGCTTACCCCTAAATCTCCTTTGCCTTTTAATGCTCAATGCTCACGGGTGTGTGTGTGTGTGTCTTTATGTGTAAATGCAAACATACAGGTAGGAAACATTTAATAAGAACATTTAATAAAAATAAAGGTGTATGAAGACTTTAAGATGATGAACATTTGTTGAATGTCTGATCTACTATATATAAAATAGTCGTGTCCTGCTACACCTGCCCCTATTGAAGTGCCACCACTATGTGTAAACTACTTTAACCATTGAACCATAGAGTCTTTACAGTGACATAGTTAGGAGGAGGTAGTTGGGTAGATATGGTACTCATCTGGCCATATTTACAGTAGCTGCCACCTACAGAAATCCCACTTTGTTAGGATAATAATGTCATTTCAAGTAGAGTGTTAATGTCAACTTGGAGTTTCCTCTACTCTGGAACAATTTAAATCAGATGCTTCCTCTCATTCAGGTCTACCCATCATGATTGACCATTTGCGCCTTCAGAATTATCACATACATTCACCGACCACTTTGTTAGGAACACTTAGATTAGGTTCAAATTCTTATTAACACAATTATGTACTCAGCCACATTGCCCACATGGCCGCTTAATGCTTACTGAATTTAATCATGTAGATTTGGTCACTAGTTACACCAGTTACAACCAATGTTGTAATGCAGAATACCATCCAAGTATGCCACAAAGACATAAAGCATTTCTGAAGACAAATCCAATCCATCATAGGGCACAAACACTCACACACAGCTTTACACAATAAGGGCCTATACCTAGCATGCATGTCTAAGGAATGTGGAAGGAAACCAGACTACCAGAGAAAACCCACAAATAAGTGTTCTTCTTGCTCTGAGGTGACAGTACTATCACTGTGCCACAATTCCACCCAGAATGAGAGTCTGTATCCACTCATTTTCATCCTCTTATTACCTGAGAAAGCTTTTCATTTCCACTGTCAGCGTCCAGCTTAAATTTTTGCAAAGCTGTTTGTGACAATATAACAATTGTAAAATGCTCTTTACAATGAATGAAAACAACTGAAGTGTCTTTGGGTAAGTCACCTATCCTCTGGTTACTCCCCGGGTGCTATGGAGGCTGCTCATTGCTTTGACCCACATCCAGAAGTCTGCCCATCTCTCATGTATCTCTCACGTGTGTTTTTTACTATATGAATGGGTTAAAAGTGGAGGACCAATTCCGCTGTGTACAAGCATATTGGCAAATAGATCACTTTCACTTAAATTTTAAGAAGATAGAAGTAAGTGCTGTTTCCTTATATAAATAAAGGTTAATACTTTAATGGTATGTTGTTTTATTTGTTGTTTTATATAAAAATTTATATATGATTTATATAGAAATTTAAATACTCAGACAATATATCCTCCATACAGAACTGCATGTCATTGTCAATATAATGTGCCATTGTCAATACAAATATCTTATTTATCAATTATATTTATCAATTATTGTTTGAATTTTTGCCTCAAGTTCCAGTGTAGGTCATTAGAATGATACACTGTAGAAAGAAATATAGCACTCTACTTTCAGCTGCAGTTTCTTCTCATAAAAAGTATTTGATAGCTTAGCCATCTGGTCTGGGTCATGAAAAAAAGACTAATAAAATGGGCTTTCCTCACAGGGTCAGGAGACCCTTTAAGAATAAAACTGTAAACTTTACAAAAGTTTTTGTCATGTCGACTATATATAAAAAAATGGCACAATTAGGACGGATCATCCATCAACCAAGAAAACAGACAAATCAATCTCCAAATACAGTAGCTAGGGAAATTATGCGTTATTGCAAAGTAGTGATGGGAAGATGATACCTCAAGGAGTGTATTGACACACTAAACAAACTGTGTCTGGACTGTATTGACACTGTGTTGGTCACTCAATAGTGACCCCTGCAGTAGTTATAAAATAATTTCAGTTAAACAAAATATTTAAAATATTTTACGTATGTATGGAAAAATCCAAAAACAGCAATATTAAAACTCCATCCAACAAATACACAACATGCCGTACAGTTTGTTTTTTTTTCTAAACACAATTTGGTGCACTTCCTGTATTGGACACATTTAATTTTTAAACTGCAATACACACACCAATATGATGTTTTACTCTTGTGCACCCGGCACAGTGTTGTTTGTCCCATCACTATTGCAAATCAAGCACGGACAGATCTTACTGGGTTGTTCTTGTTCCTGGAACTACATTTATCAAGAAGATCCATGACTATCCAATCAGAGTTAAAGTCTCTCTATGACTTCACAACAACTTCCACACTTTTTTGTGGTTTGATAAAATTAAAACCACTGACCTTAACCATAACCATAAACTTTTAATTGTGTTTATGTGAACATGTTTTGATATGAAAAGTAATAACTAATGGGCAAAGCAGACTCAATGTTGCAGAAAATGCTGTAAAGACAGGTAATATATAAATGGAACAAAGTAGCTGATCACATGTGTATATTTAAGATATGTAACAAATATTGTACATACAACAAGACCCAATGAAGTATTTGTTAGTATATTAAAAAAAGATATTAGAACAATATTAAACGTGTTATGAATGTGCTCAAATTTGAAGAATCAGAAAAGAATATAAGAATTGCACAAGCACAAATGATTTTCAGAGCTATAATGTTATAGGAAATCAACAATACCTTGAGATCAATCAGACTTTAGAATTCAGAAAGACCTTTCTATCAGTTCTAATATATAATAGGTTGCTCTATTTGTCAACCTGGCAAGTTCACTGTAGATGTTTCCTGGGCCTCTCCATGGGTTTCAGTTCCCTTTTCCTGTTGAAAACATTAATGAGTCTTTCATTTAATCCTAAGAGCTTTCAAGCTGTCAGCTAAAAACTAAATATAAAGCACATGCACTGAGTTGAAACTTCATTATTAGAGATGACAGATATCAAACAAACTCTAAATTGCATTACATTTGATTCATATTCCTGTACTGTTAAATAAATTAAAGGTTGCTTTCCATGTGCTACCATAATGCTATAGAGGTGACACTGAATGATACAGATCCCAATTATGCCATATATGAGGGGAAAAATATGCTGCAGCCATCGCTGTAGAATTCTAACATGTCTTTATAGAATTAGGCGTCCAACCTTTTTCAACTCAGGGCCAAATACGAAGAAATATATATGAAGGACCTGGCCAGCAAAAATCAATCAGATGTTGTTAAACTATTCAAACAGACACATTGATTTAGATTTTCATTGAGCAGCTGAAATGTTTTGCCTCACTTGACGTTTTTATTGCCTCACTTGGCGTCTTGCATTTCATTGATTCTAACATTTTGGTCACCTGTGGCAAATATTGTTTGGTGAAGAAGCAAGTGTTAAAAACAGTAAGTGTACAATTTTCTTGTCTGGGTCATATTCTGTTATGTCTTTGGAACAATATAAAAAATGACAAAGGGTTGGACTTAGGCCCCAGGCCATAGTTTAGAGACCTTTAATATAGACCAAGAGTCAAAGACTAACTTGTGTGTAAGTGTAAGAGTGCATAAGTAACACGAGGAATGACTAAAGTGAATTCATTTATTTTCTATACCGGCTGAATCCTATTTTAGGGTCACGGGGAAGCCAGTGACTAACAGGTAACTCTGGGTGCGAGTGCAGGAACAATACTAGACAGAGCCTCAATCCATCATAGGACGCACACACACAATCACACAATTAACCTATCATGCATGTCTTTTGAATGCAGGAAGAAAACACACGCAAAAATGGGGAGAACATGCAAACTCATTCATTCATTCATTTTCTATAGACGAAAACCTGTGCGAACACAGGAGAACATGCAAACTACACACAGAAATTTGCCAAATCACCCCACCCGGGGCTCAAACCTGGAATATTCTTGCTGTGTGTCCTCTATCCACTGTGCCACAGTGCCGCCCACTCGTACACAATGGTCTGAAATATTATATTACTAGGCCTCCATAAAACTAAAGATTAAATAAAGATTTAAAAAAGTCTTCAGAAGAACTATGAAAGATTCTCTATAAATCTTACCAGCTGGAACAATGGCAAGACATTTTTTATTGCAGTTTTATTGTTAATGGCTAATGGTTAATGACTCTTAACCACCCTTTATACTGTTTCTTCAATGTGAATAAATAATAAAATATGAAATATTGTTTTTTAAGGGATAATAATAACAAAATAAAATATTGTCTTTTAAGGGATATGTGCTTTACAGAATGTATTTACTTATTCCAAATCTTTGTCACTGTAATTTAACTGCTAGGCTTTACTGGGTGTTATAGAGCATTTCACACAGTTTTCAGGAGATGCACTTGCTTCTTTCTTTATTTTTGTTATAAAGATAATCTGTTTTGCAATATGTTGTGTTCTTTAGTTGCACACCAACTATTTTTTATTGTCTTTTGTTAAATTAAATGCATTATCTTGTTTTTTTCTGTAACCAAGCAAAATAATGTTCCATGTGTCTATTTTATGTGGCTCTAGTTTCTTATAATTAGCATGACTCAAGAAAAAAACAAACAAACACTTTTCTCACAGAACTTTGCCTCAGGGGCTAGTCAGGGTGGAGGCATCATTAGAACTAGTTGTTATTAATCTTACCTAATTGTAGGTTTCTGTTTCCTCTAAATAAGAAAAATGGCATTTTTATCTAGAAGTCTTAGGATACAGAAATCTATGCATAGTTCAGGAAATGCCCATGACAGTAATAACCCCCAAAACTACTTCAGCGAATGAAAGGATATTGCTTCTGAAGTCAGATCAACATCCTCCATCAAATTGTTGCAAATGGAGATAAATGCCCCGGTATCACGGAACAAGCTATGATCTTAGGGACACTATCGTTAGAGCTAGCATTATCATAAAGTAGCCATACTTTGGAGTTTTTAAGCAAGTGCTTGCATCCCAGCGTGCACTCGTCATTATTCATAGCAAAGGAATCCTCTTTTGGGAAGGAATGCTTCACAGAGGAATAATTGCTCTCAGTTCTCCATGGGCACTCAGTTAAAAGAGTTTCAGATGGTTTGCGATCTCTCTACACCACTCCTCCTAGGGCAGGGGGTGACATGGGGGAAGGGTGTGTTTGACTTGGGTGGTAATGCTGATAGGGGGGAGCTTGTGCACCGACACACACAAAAGACACACACACACACACACACAATATAAAAATGTTTACATTGCACTTCTTATTTTTCACCATGTGTCAATGGAAGCTGATGTGAAGTGTCTCTGAAGGCACTATATGACCATAGTCGCTATCAGCAATAAAAACATGTTGTTTAGACAGGGGCTAACAGAGTAGGGGTCAAACTATAGATTTTAATGATGTGCTCTTTTTCAAAAAGGTCAGTGTTATGTAGAAAATATGTATGTTTTCTGGGTCTGGATAGCGTTTCAGTGTGACCCGCGCATTTCCAAAGACATTGCACATGCTCCATTATTTCTCAAACGTATCACTGTTTTAAACTATGCCATATCTAAGAAAACATTATCAGTGAACACAATTCACTGTGCCATACACTGTTGCCAGCTAAAACTCTATAGTTCAAAGAAGAAGCCATAACTAAACAAGATCCAGAAGCGCAGACACTTTCTCTGAGCCAAGGCTCATTAAATATAGACTGTGGATAACTGTTCTGTGGTCAGACAAATAAAAAATTGAAGTTCTTCATTAAAATCAGGAACGCAGTATCATTAGGTCTAAAAAGGAGAAGGACAACCCAAGTTGTTATCAGCGCTTAGTTCAGAAGCCTACATATCTGCTGGTATAGGGTTTTATTTGTGTGTGGCATGAGCAGCTTACACATCTAGAAATACACCATCAATGCTGAAAGGTATATTTAGGCTCTAAAACAACATATGCTCCCATCCAGACAACGTCTCTTTTAGGGAAGACCGTGCATTTTCCAGCATGACAATGCCAAACCACATACTGCATCAATTACAGCTTTATGGCTACGTAGAAGCCCACAGAAAATATTTGGCGCATCATAAAACGGAAGATTATTAAGACTTCAATAGAAACTAGAATAATGCATTAGTCAAGAATGGGTTAACATTCCTATCCCTCAACCTGAGCTACTTTTCTTTTCAATCCAAAGACGTTTACAGACTGTTGTAAAGAGAAGAGGGGATGTCTTACAGTGCTAAACATGGCCTTGTCCCCACTTCTTTGAGATGTGTTGTTGTCATGAAATTTAAAATCACTTAATTTTTCTCTTAAATGATGCATTTTCTCAGTTCAAACATTTCAAACAACATGTTCTTTTCTGAATAAAATAAGGAATTTTAAAACTTCCACATCATTGCATTCTGTTTTTATTTGCATTTTTACTTTTACCTCACTTTTTTGGACTCTGGTTTATAAATAAAATATTATCAGGAGTGTCTCTTTAACGACACCAGTTAAATACATGCATGTTCTTCATTGCAGCAGCAGCTTGTAGCTCTGAGCATTTATATTTGTGTAGGTATTAATAAGGCTATGTGGCAGTTCTCTTTAGGCACTTGCTCTCTGGTCACCTCCTTTACTGGCACACAAAGCAGTTTAGGGAGATCCTTCATTTATGTAATTAAAAGTACCGACCAATCATATAGACAGCAATAACCATCTGACCCAATAGTATATGTTTGATGTAATTGGTGAGAATAAATACTATTAATATTCTAGTATGAAATATAATGCCAATCAATCGATCAATCATACAAACATTTAGTGAAACAAACAAACAAACTAACACAATTAAACAAAAATATTACAAATAATCATGGATTTTCTTTCAAGCCAAGATGAATATCTAAATGAATGTTTAACCAATAGGTGTTGAAACTATGGATATTGTGGTAGAGTTAAAGTTTAAAATAATGTAACTCTGTCTACCTCTTTTACTGAAACAAAGAGGTTTATGCAAGACCCTTCCTTCCCCTCCTACATACAACACATAAAAAACACACATCAAATAATATCTGTCACATTTATTTACCTTAGTATGAAATATATATAGTAATCTATATAATAGTTAATCAATCATCAACAATGATCTTACCTATGATCATTTCTAATCTTTCTCTGGTATTTCTTTTTTTTTCTGCTGATGTACACCTTCACTGAGAGAGTGGTAAGCCGACCTCATCTGCTATGCCTGAACCCCACTAACGGTCAATTTTACACACTTATTCTTTTTTTCAGGTTGTTATCACCCAAATGTGAATGGGTTTCCTTCTAAGCTTCAAGGTTTTTCTCTTGTGATCTCAAGGAGTTTTTCTTTGCCAACTGTCTCTGATCTGCACACACACACAGCTAAATAACTAATTGACTGAGTTTCACGCAGGCACTCTTACCAGCCTCACCTGGAGCTGCCATCAGCTCTCCTAGGAAGTTATTTAAACAGCATTCTGGTTAGAGTGCCTTGCCATTTTGTGTTGTAGTTTATCCTGTGTGTTTGTTTATCTTCCAACACTCCATATCTGTGTTGCGGGGGTCATTTTACAGGTTGATCCGCCGACATAGAGAAAACAGATAGTACGCAATGCCAACAAGCATTATTATTAAGTGCACAGCAGTTGGAGGAATCGCAGCACTGGATGCGCACAAAGATAAGATTCCTGCTTCTGTTCCCGAGTGTTACAGAGGTAAGCCCGAATTATGTCAAAGATTTCTCCTCCAATGCGATCTTTTTTTCACTGCATGGTGCTATATCGGATGAACACAATGTAGAGTTTACGTTTGGTGCACTTAGCGGAGTGGAGTTCTTCAGTAAGCAGAAGGCCAAAGGACTCCCCCTCATAGGGAGTTTCTTCTTCCAGATTGTGTTTCTTGTCCCGTCAGCCTTGGAACAACTTAGGGAGGCTCAAATCTATATAGAACTCCAAAGTTCTTACAATCTTGTGCGTATGAGAAAGGGTAATGAATGGAAGATGGCCTTTAGCACCACCTCTGGTCACTACAAATACTGTGTAATATCATATGGCTTGGCAGCGCCACCAAGCATTTACCATCACCTCATCAATAAAGTGTTACGGGACATGTTGAGCAGATGGGTTATCCTATACATAGATGACATCCTGATATACTCACCTGATCCAGAAAGTCATATACAACACGTCCGGTTTGGGACAAAGATTGCCATGGACCACCATGGACCAGAACAAGGTGGGGGCTGTTGTCCATTGGCCACAATGCAAGACCATAAGGGACCTACCAGGCTTTCCAGGTTTTGCCAATTTCTATAGATGCTTTATTCATAATCTCAGTGCCATTGCATCCCCGTTAACCAACCTACTCAATGGGTCCCCTAAGCGTCTGACATGGTCCAATAAAGGTACAGGGACATAAAACACTTTAAAGTGTGCATCTACATGGGCTCCCATTTTCAAAAAACTCAACCCCAAGCCATTCTGCAAGGAAGTTTATGCTTCAGAGAAAGGAGTAGAGGCCGTCCTGTCACAACGTCAAGTAAACCATCCAACCTATACACCATTACTTTTTTTTCATGAAATGGGCAGCGGCGGACCAAAGGTTTCCCTGAGGTCATGACCTGGCTCTTGTGCATACACCCATAGCTCCTTATCTTCGCATTGTGTAGAATTGCGCTTCTATGAATCTGACTGCCACTCTGGGAATATTTAAACCAGCTCAAAAAATGGGGAGGGATCTCACCCTCATCCTCCGTCTAGCTAAACCACTGTCTTGTTGCCAGACCCCCACCTTCCTCTAACCAACATACAAACACACTCACTCACTCATTGGTTATGTATTTGGTATACAGTGCATTCTTGCTGTATATTTGAATAATTTCATAAAATACATCTGAGGGTTTTTTTTCCTTGCCACCTTCACCATCCAGCTTGCTCAGTATGGAAATAAATTAACCTTATTTAAATTTAATAATTTTAAACTGTATATTATTTCTATAAAGATTCTATATGTTTTTTTGTCAAAACACCTGAAAACACATTTGTTCAGGATTGCATATAACTGTTTAGCCTGTTTTTCTGGTTCTCTTATGTAATTTAAATTATAAATTATATTTTTATGCATATATATTTACTTGTGTACAGTGACACTGAGAATCTTGAAAATGTATTATTATCATTATTAAAAGTTGTCACAGTCCAAGACTTCAAACTGTAAAACCAGTTTGTCCAACATGACAAAACAGAAGAATCACTCCTTTGGCTTATATGATATTGTAAAATCCACTGGACATCTGACAGACAGTTCTGCGGTAATTGGAATTATTTAGAATTACTACCCACTTCTGTGTGAACTTTAGCATAAAATGTGTCACTACAAAGAGAACAAGATGGAAGTAGAAGCACTTCCCTTCACAAAGCATACAATTAACACCTTGTTAAATGTGCATCTGAGCCTGCATATGGGAGGAATTATTCCTCATAAACTGAAAAGGGTGCACATGATTACTGCATGAACATTTTAATGCTTGGTGGTATATTTCATTTGATTTTTATTTGCGTACAAACCCTAACCCATTTATTCAGTTTCCTCTCTGACTAATCTATAATAAAAGGAGATTTACTGGAAAGAGACCCCAAACAATCTACGCTGCATACCTTGATGCACATACTTACTCGCAACCCGAACCATAGACCTTTTAAATGGTCCTTTCAGAGGAAAGCATGAAAAACTCTACAAACCTTTTTTTCCCATGGTGTCACAAATGAATCCCATTAATACACATATTCTTACAGGAAACAGATTCTCCAAGGGTTCTCTAAAGGATTAACCCCTTTCTGAATGAAGAACCGAGCTAAAAAAGTATTTAATACATTTATACAATGTTGTTTAAAAATAATATTCATGGCTTCTTTCCATTAAATCATATTATTATTATAGCATTATTTAATTATTGTTTAAAGTGCTTTAAACAATGAGCATTGCCCCAAAGCATATTTATGAATTATTTGAAATAATAATATTTTGTTATTCATTTCACTTAAAATTTCATCAGATGATCTTAGAAGTCCTAAAAGTAGATAAACAGAATCAAATCAACAAGTTGTACAAAAAGATTAGACCTTAATTGAAAAAAATTTAAAGGATCTACAGCAAGCAGCTAATGTGGAAAAACCACCAGCATAACAGAGTTGAAGCAGATTGTCCAGATTAATACATTGCAATTCTTCAAAGACTTGATTCATAAAATATTTTCAGCTAAATCCACACAGCTTTGTGGGCCAGCTGCTGTCCACCTGACAACTCTTGACGCAAGGGCAGGAACAACCCTACACAGGGTGCCACACCATTGTGAGGGCACACACACAGTCACACATTCACACACAAAGGGCCACTTTAGAGACACAAATTAACTTAACGTGCTAATTTACCAGGTCACCACATCCAGGGATCAAACATGGGTCTGTCTTACTGTGAGGCAACAGAACTACCCACTGCTCAACTAATGAACAATTCATGAAAATGTTTAGTTGCAGTTACTGCTCCAAAATGGGGGTGTGGGGCGGTGGTGTCTCACAAAATAATTAAACAAGTTCACACTCATTTGCCACTCACAGATATTAAATATTGGATCATTTTCCTTAATAAATAATTGACCAATACTGAACTTTTTTCCATTTGTTTGATTTGGTTCTCTTTATCCAAACTGATCCTTTTTTGCATCCAATTTTTGCAAGCATAGAACATTCTAAAAGGTTCACACACTTTTAAGCACCATTGTGATTTTTGTACATTTATGCACATTTTATCAATAATGAGCAAAGAGGGTGGCAAAAATACAAGCACCTAAGCATGATAAAAAATTTTTAAGAAAAAAGACTCAGAAAGGAAACCCATCCTAATATATGTGACACACTCTCAAAAGAAAGGTTGTATATTTGTTCCAAGTAAATACAACCCCAAAAGTGTTCCTTATTGTTAAATTGTGTACCATAAATCAATCATAATTTCCTTTTTACATAACCGAATGTAGCAGCCCAGTGACAAGCGTGAGTCCCCTAAAGGTAAATATTTTGTATCTTTTTTCTGAGTAATAAAAAATAGCAACAGTTGGTTCAATTTGCTGCAGTATTATTTATAAAGGAGCTTTATGTAAGCGGCCAGCCTAAAAAATTTGACCCAGATGTTATCCTCAAGCACCTGAGTCAATGTATAGAGTACAAAAAAGACAATTTTTTCTCATGAACTCAGAATCTAAATTATTTAAATTAATTATCATTCCCTCTCAGTAATCACTTCTGGGATATCCTTACCTGTAAAATGAATAGGAAATATTGTCTGTGCCATCATAAATGATGCTTTGTGCTGTGTGTCATTTATTGTTGTCACCTGATTAAGTCTGCTATTCTACCACCCAGGCGTCGCCCATTGCCCAGGTCCGTGGACCATTTCCTCTGTAGTATGAATGCACATACATGGATCATCTCTGGGACGACTGTTATGTCTGAAAGGGCAACTCCGTAAAAAACTCTGGAACCAATATTGCCAAACATTCCTAGAGTTTATGTGTAAAAAGGGTATTAGTAGCAAGGGGTTCGACTCCCGACGCTGCATCAGCTGACAAAAGATTGGTTAGCTGTACATCAAACCATCGCAAAGCGATTATGGTGTATGACATTTCAATAATAAATACTACCCTCTATACATTGTTGTGCTATATAGTAACAAAAAAGCTGGAATTAAATGTATTATAACTTGTTGCAGTTATCAGCTGTTAGAGAATTTACTGATTAATTATGTGATGAGATTGCTGATGGAGAATTGACTGATGGGGTGTAAAATATTTCAACATCTATAACAACTGGAACAATTACTGTCCTATTTGGTCCTCGATAAGCACACAAACATCCTATCACTGTTCTCTTCTTTAACAGTGGCCCATAAAAATTAGGAGATTAGATTAGGCATTACATGGATGTTGCCTCTTCAAAAATAGGCCATTTGACTGCATATTTGAGTCACTTTATTGTACTAATTTAGGCAATTTAAATATCGGAGGGTCTGCATTATTTTTTTTTGGGGGGGGGGGGGCATTAAGGCAAACCTGAGGGGAGGGGGGACATCTCTCTCTGGGCATAAACGGTTCTTTGCTTTGGCCATGTGGGAGGTAGGAGCCTTCCAGTTCAGATCCATTAATTACTATTTTACTCCAAGGATGTGTGTTGCAATGTGTCAGATAACTCCATAGCTGAGGTTTAGGTGAAGAGAGGAAGTGGAGATTGCCCATAGATTATGTTGGATTTGCCTGTTAATGGGCATGAAAGGAAAACTCTGCAATTTAATGGTTTTTACTAAACATTAGGAAAAGTCTAATGGATAATGATTTGAGAACCTTTAATACATATAGTATTAAATATAGTAAATATAAATATAGATGGATACCAAATGTCCTTTAAGTCTAATATGTCTTTAGTGCAAACATTATACATCGGGAATACATATGTCAGCAGTATAAATACTATAAAAAGAAATGTGGACAGCCAGATATTACAAGACTATCCATGTTAAAATCATGATATCCACATTAACTTACAGTATAAAATAAATTGGATGCTTGAGGTGAATTACTCCGCATGACCACCCTTCATAGACCTTAAGCCACACAGCGTTAATCTACTGTGGAATTCTGTGCACTGAGATGTTGACACTCTGCTGTCTCTCTGAGCTTTTAAAGTGGCATTGTTATCTCTCTGGCCAGGGTGTACTTATCACACAAAAGGGAACTGTATGTAACCAGAAACAATAGAAGTGATTGAGTGCATTCCTTTATGGGTGTTGGGTTACGCCACTCCTTTTTTTAATAGACGATATCTGAGCAGGAGTGAGTGTCTCAGCGTGATCCTTAAAAAAGTCGCAAAAACCCAGTAGATTCTTCATAAGCTAATTAGCTTGGTACAATTTAAACTGTACAGACAGGATAGGATCCCAGTTACCCCCCAAACCAGACCCCCCCAGAAAAGGAGATATTAATAGAGAAGGACAATAAAGACTGCATAAAGCCAGTGGATATGTCATGAACGACATAAGATCACAGTGAAGAAATGACAAGCCTGCATGTTTTACTATTAATATTCTCTCCATTTTTAATTGCTATGTGTAGGCCAAAACACAGACTGAATATTAAAAAAATATATTTTGCAATGTCAGTCCGTTACTTTAGTTGATCAGAGCCTAAAAAACAGTGCAAAAAAAGGTGTGGGGCATGAGTGCTTATATACTAATCTGGCAGATGTCGGAGTTTTGGACACATTCCAGGCAGTTTATAAAAACAAATTGTCTCTTGAAAGGCAACATTTGGGTGTTCACCTAAATTCCATTAAGGTGTTTATGAGACAACATACAGCAGCGTTGCTTGTAAAATAACTAAGTATTATAATTATAATATATATCTGTATGTATCCATATAAATGGCCCACCGTGTATGTATCCATATAAATGGCCCACCCTTTTATTGATATTGCACTTTTCAGAATGTAACATTGACGTAAAGCAGCTTTACAGGAATAATATACAGGATATAATCATGAAGTTTGATTATACTACACAAGTCAGATGTCGACTGTGGAAAAAAAAACTTAGAAGGGAATCCTATTCTCATTTGGTAACAGATTAAACAATCTGTAAAAAAAGTTTATAAATGTGTATGAAGCGGTAAGAGTATGCAAGTCCACAGGATGTTTTCAGCAGACTTGGCTCCTCTGCATGATGCAATCCCTCACTGATAGTCGACCACCAGGGTGAATCAGGTAGGTGTAGGATACAAGATCAGGATCAGCTGTCTTTCAGTATTAATAATAATAATAATAATATAATAAAAATAATGTACAGACTAACAGAAAAGGTCAGACAGGAACCACCATGGACTATAATGTTTGCAGATGACATTGTCATCTGTAGTGAGAGCAGAGGACAGCTAAAGGAGAACTTAGAGAGGTGGAGGTATGCTCTGGAAAGGAGGGGAATAAAAGTCGACGCTTGTAAGACAAAATACATGTGTGTGAATGAGAGGGAGAAAGGTATAACTGTCAGGTTACAAGGAGAAGTGGTCACAAAGGTGCAGGAGTTTAGCTACTTGGCATCAACTGTCCAGGGTAATGGGAAGTGTGGAAAAGAGATGAAGAAGAGAGTACAGGCAGGATGGAATGGATGGAGAAAAGTGTCAGGAGTGATGTG
>JAOUQV010000015.1:11919049-11935099 GCA_028565295.1 Aspidoras spilotus | reverse complement strand
AAACGGGTCCAGGGTGTCGGGCAGTGTGGATGTGATGAGGTCTCTCACCAGCTTCTCGAAGCACTTCATCACGACTGATGTGAGGGCAACTGGGCGGTAGTCATTGAGGCAAGCTGGCTGTGTTTTTTTTCGGGACAGGAACAATGATGGACTGTTTGAAGCATGATGGTACAATCTGCTGCGTCAGTGAGAGATTGAAGATGTCTGTGAATACCGGAGATAGCTGGTCTGCACAGGCTTTTAGGACTCGACCACAGATACCATCAAGTCCTGCAGCCTTCATGGTATTCACTTTTCTGAACACCTGCTGTACATCTCTCTCTGTGATAGTGATGGCTCTTTGTTCTCTCCGATGTGCTCCTCTCTGTGCCGTTGCCGGCTGCAGCATCAAAGCGAGCATAAAAGCTGTTTAGCTTGTTCTCCAGAGATAAGTCTGCACTTCCCAGTCCACAGGGTGGGCTCCTATAGTCCGTTATGGTTCTCAGTCCATTCCACAAGCTCCTAGAGTCGTTTTGCTGGAACTGGGATAGTTTTCTCCTGTAGCGCTCCTTCGCCTCCTTTACCACCTTCCTTACTCCATATGACACAGTCTTGTATTCCTGCATGTCTCCTCTGTTTAGTCCTGTGTTGTAGGCTGCAGTACGGGCATTCAGAGCCTCCCAGATCCTTTTATCCACCCAGGGCTTCTGATTGGGAAATGTTTTTATTGTAGACTTCTGCATGATCCTTCCTGGGGCTTCTGCATGATCAATAACAACAAGTATCCCTAGGCTGCTCACATTCTTTCTGGGGACTTTAATCATGCTGATATGAAAGCAGACCTCCCCAAGTTCCATTAACAAGTGAAGTGTACAACCAGGGGAGATTACTACACTGGACAAGTTGTACACAAATTTCAAACATCCCTACAGGGCTAAGCCCCTAGCACACCTTAGCCATTCTGATCACTTGCCCCTGCTACTGATTCCTGCTTACACCCTCCTCCGGAAACATGTCCCAATCACAACCTGGACTGTCACTTTATGGCCGGACGATGCCTACCACCAACTACAGGACTGCTTCCAGAGAACTGACTGGGAGGTTTTTGCACACCAGGACCAAGATATTCACAATTCAGCAGTCTTGATTACATCAAGTTCTGCACTGACAATGTCACCAGGAATAGACGTGTGATGAATAACCCAAAGAGGAAGCCCTGGGGAGTTATGTCAGAATGCTCTTCGTGGATATCAGCTTGGTGTTTAATACCATCCTCCCCTAACATCTGGTATCCAAGCTGGTGAACCTGGGGCTCAGCCACCTGCAACTGGATTTCCTAACAGGCGCCCAGAGGGTAAGAACTTACATCTCCACTGCTCTCAGCCTGAGCACCGGCTCACCACAGGTTTGTGTGCTCAGCCCACTTCTTTACACCCTCTATACACGACTGTGTCTCCACCCACCTCAGCAACAAGATCATAAAATATGCAGATAACATGACTGTGGTTGGTCTCATCACAGGGACGAGGTGGAGCGTCTGTTCAAGTGGTGCAATAACCTGCTACTCAACACCATCAAAACACAAGAGCTGGTGAATGACTTCAGGAAAAAAAAATGGACATCCAGCCACTCACTATTAGGGGGACCAGCGTGTAGAGGGTCCCAGTGTTCAGGTTTCTTGGCATGGAGTTGGAGGACAACTCATCCTGGAGCACCAACACCAAAGAGCTGCTAAAGAAGGCGCAGCAGACATAATTTTTTCTGAGAATTCTCAAGAAGAACTCTATCCCCCAAGAACTGCTACTGGCTTTATATCACTGCTCCATCGAGACTGTGCTTACATATGGTTTGTGCGTACAGTACGGCAACAGCACACCCTCGGACAAGAAGGAGCTTCACAAAGAGCAGCAGAGAGAATAATAGGCTGCAACCTTTCCACCCTTGAACAAATTTACACCGACAGATGCCGCAAGAAAACTATGGACATTTTAAATGACTCTTCTCACCCCGGTCATTTTCTGTTCTAGCTCTTGCCATCAGGCAAGAGATACAGAGTGATGAAAACCAGGACAAACCTCTTGAAAAACAGTTTCTATCCTAAAGGAATTATGGTTAATTATGATCCCACCCGGAAAACATGCAATCTGTATATTTTTTAAATCTTACTTTCTAATATTTATTTATTTTTTGTACCTTGTATTCTTTCCTTTAGTTACCACTGCATGTGGCAGTTTAAATGTAAATACACTTCTGTCCACAATAATGCTTTAGAGTTCTACATCAACTAAACAGCAGAATAAATTGTGGTGCAATGATGGATAATGTGGCCCTATACAATTATCTGTATTGTGATGGCTCATTTGTATTACACTTATCCTTATCCAGGCCAACAGATAGCCTTGCACATGTATCGGTGGTATGGCCTAATATAAATGAAGAGAGATATCCCCTTACTCATACGCACACCATTGAGCCATTAAACTCTCTACATCCATTAGACAATCTCTCTCTATGGCTGATACAAAAGGTGCAGCTGATTGACTATAAGCTTTTTGTATATATGGACTGAGGGTTGAAGGAAAAACAGGAAGGAAATCTAGCCCATTGTGTAAGAAGTTAGTAATCTCCAGAGAAGCTAAGGTACTTACTAGAAATCTTCCATAATGTATAGGTAATTTTGAATCTCTGAACCTTGCAGGAGACAAGCATTAATTTCAACCTGACTTTTACTTAATAATTGGTGTTCATAACTGATGTAGAGGGGCTAGCCGAGGTAGTTTTGTCTCTTCGAATCTTACCATGAGCTAAAAAAGCTTATGAATTTACAGTTAGCTTGATCTTAACATATTCTCAAAGCCTGAGACAGTGTCCCAATAAAGGCTATGTGTGTGAAACTGTGAATTTCCTGTGACAGCCACTGATAGCCAAGGAAATATATATAGGGAGGAAAACTAGTACTGAGTGGTTAATCTGACATTTGCACCATGAGGGATTCCTACTGCATAATTTGCAAATGACAGTGTCACTGTTGGTTTGTGTCCCCAACAGAATAGCTTAAAGAGAACAAAACATGTTTTTGCTGTGCCGTGCAGGTCCCGGGAAGATAGCTATGATGAAGCTATGATACATTATTGCATGGGTATGATTTGACTGAGGCTATCACTGTTGACCAAGCCCCTTTAGAACAAGGGCAGAGAGAGTGAGAGAGAGAGAGAGAGAGAGAGAGAGAAAGAGAAAGAGAGAGATAATTAAATAGAGACACAGTTGTCTACGTGGCCTGCTCTTGATGGCTGTTCTTTGCAGATGACATGGCACTTTCCTGCTGAATGCTTTCCATTAACATCTGAGTAGATTTACAAGTAGCAAAATGCACCTTTGACTTTACTCTTATAGAGAGAAAGCGTTGTAGCTTTGTCGTTACTTATATGGAAGACTATAGGATAAATATTTGTTAATTTTTTGTACATTCTGTTTTCTTCTGATGCTTGTTGTGTCCTGTCTACAACAACAAACCATAATGTTACTTGCAAAACCCTAGGAGACCCTAGGATTCATTAGCATGTCAAACATTAGATCTGTTCACTTGGAGTTGTTCTCCCTTCGGTCTTAGGTGTGCAACCAAGGTGATCAGACCTGCGTCAATGCACACCTGCCAAATCCCTGAAGAGAAGTCAGAAAGGTTAAAAAACAATGCTGAGTAAGATCTATTGGCAACTCTTTCAATTCAATAAATTTAAATTCAAATAAAAATGAAGGAAAGCATCAGAAAACCCAAGTTGCCAAAGGTTTTCTGGAGATGTGTGCTCACTTGCCTATGGTTATCAATGTACAGACAAATGTTACTTAGTAAGTTTTTGGATGACAGCAATTTGAATCTTAATAGTAAAGTAACAACACATCTAACCTCTTATTCTGTTCTCTCACAAACTGCTTATCTGATTGTCAGAAATTATCAGAAATTCTGACCTTCTACTGAAGAACGCATTTTAAACTGTGTACTTTGTTGTCTTTTTTTGTTAATGCATAGCAGTTCATAAACACTGGTATAAAATGCATTCGACATGCTGGAGTAAGTCCAAATGTAAGGATTTGTAACAACAACAAATTACACTTTATCCAGTATTTGAATTATTTCTCATGGGTGAACATAATGGTGATATAAATCTCTGTTTATGCAATTACTAAGACTGGCATGGTCTATTCCCCACCGGGTGATCGTCTGAGAACAGTGACATATTACCAGCCGGTCAGCTATGGTCATTAAGGCCTGATATGAAACTTATAGCCAGACCTTAAACACAAGTCAGTATCATAGATATTTAAATAAAGGCCAAATGGTACAAAGAAATATATTGTGGTACAATGTAATGATGTGTGACTGAGTGTTTTAAATGATGAAGTGTTATTTTTGATCCTGATCAATCTAACAATGTGCAAAATGTGTCTTAGTGTCAACGTGGCCTGCTTATAATGGTGCAAGGCAACTGTAAGCAGCCAGGCACAAGATGGCAGGCCTCATCACATTGTTTTGACATATGAGATGTCCACTACGCCACTGTAATTGACATACCTTTCAAAAGGTTTGGCATATTTAAAATAATGTAACAATAAAATAGCCCATTATATAAGATGGCTGACTTAACTACACATGCTTTAAATACATTTTGTTAGAGGAAAAATCATTTTTTGCTTGGAAAAATAGGATTCACTCATTACCATTGTGACTGTCAATCTCTTCTATATCACACATATGGTCTTATTAGGACTGTGGTAAACATGATAGAATTATTGCATAAGTCGTGCTCTGTGTGATTCAATATAAGCAGTAAATGTGAGTAAATATGCACATCATTTGAAAAAGACACTAACATACTGTATGTGGTTGCCTTCACCAAATTGATTATCTAACCATTACTTTACACTGTCTGATTTTTGCGAGCACTATCTATGATTGTATCTAAAAATAAGACTTTGTTTTTGCTTTTTGCATAAATGTGGTTTGATTGGAAGCAAATTAAAAAATACTCTTCATTTCTCTTCCTCCTTCTACTTGGCTCGAGTATTGGTGACTTGCCACTCATTACTTACTGCTTACCATCTGGCTTGTTACAAAACTGGAATGAGTAACATAGCTGCCCTGTCTACTGTGTTACATTTACTCAGTTCATTATATTTACATTTTAGTAAATTATTTTTAATAATTATATTTTCTCCTTTAAATGAAAGACTTTTAAAGAAACAATGGCAAACCTCCCCCAGTGGAGTAAGCTGGGTTAGTATCAGGCTAATTTCCAGCTGCAATGAGATGTCCCTTCCCGAATGTATCAGTGAGTGAGAGTTAGTTGCTTAAACAGAGCTTTTGCCTCATCACATTGGTGCCATTCCCGTAAAGTGACTGTTTATCATAAGGTAGTGTGCAAGGTTTTAATGAGCTCACTGCCTGTACTAGTATAATTTCAATTAGTTCGCTCTTTTCATGTCCACTGACATGATTACAGTGTGAAGCCATCATTGTTTAGCATTTAGAATTAAGAGTGAAGCCTTTGCTGTTTTAATCTGTTTTCCCAGCTAGGCACCTGACAAAAACATTACACCTTCTTCAACATAATGGTGCACACTGGTTCATTAATACAGGGAAGGCATTTCAATTCCCCAGCATCACACCTTATAATAGATGTGATTGAGATATTATATTCAATCCGAATTTGCCGACACCATGAAGACAAGCACATTACGAAAATTAATACATTATTGATGTATGGTCATCCGTCTGCATAGGGTTTTTATTTGAAATTGGGTTGTCACCTTTGTTTTAAATTAGTATAAAATAAATATAATAGTTGTTGTAATGTTAAGAATTTTAGCCTAAAAAGACAAGCCATTACAGAAAAATTATCATCAACTTGTATGAGTCACAGTTACTACCTTGAAGTTAATTTATAAAAAGCACAAAGACTTGTATTTTAGTATAAGGAAGAAAATACTGGAACAAAGATGAGCTCCATAAGATGTAAAATACTCTAGATGTGTATCACTGTCAAATATTCATTCATTCATTCATTATCTCCAGAAATCGGAGAACTTGGATAAAACCAACATGGACATGGGAAAATATGCAGTCCAGATAAAAACTTCCAGGTCATACCACCCGGGGCTTGAACCCAGGTTCTTCTTGCTGTGAGGCAGCATTACCCATTGCATTACCCACATCTACACTGTCAAATTGTACTGTGCAAGTTCTAAATCGATAGATAGATATCTAAATTTATAGATAGATAAATGCCAGACAGACAGATGTAATAATACGATGAGGATTTTTTGTTGAGTTTTTCATGCTTGTGATTTTGTTTTCTATTTTATTTGTCTGGAAATAAAAAAATAATACTTATACATAATTATATATATGTATAAATATGTATGAAATGATTGCTGAAGATAATCAGATGATTAGATTAGATGTTTAGATTAGATTAGATTAGATATTTCAGCCATTTTATGTAGTAAACCTTGACATGTGTAATTCATTTTTTATTACATTTTTTTAATCAAAATGCTCTTAAGAGAAATCAGTCATTAATAATGGAAGACATTTGAGCTGTCATCTTGTTTGGAGAGCTTGCAGCTCCCGCCTCCGGACAGCACAACTCTTGAGGAAATGGGTGTGCAATTTATCTATGATTTTTAGTGATATTTACCAAAGAATAGAATTCTTTAGGTTTTAAATCATTTACCTCTTCTGGGGTCTCATGCTTTACTGTGCAGGTGCGCTGCTGAATTATACAACAAATATACACCAATAAAAGACTTTTTGCGAACCTATACAGAAATCCTTGTATAAATGAAAAATTATTACATCCCAGAATGTGCCTATGATTTATTCGACAATTTAGACTGCTGAAGAAGACAGAGAAATGACAAAAAAGTATAATTTAGATAAAAACCCTTAAAAGAATCAATTTGACAAGATGTCTGGAAATTTGACTTTCACTATGATTGCGGCTGTCTCGCTGCTGCATAGTAGGATGGCTGTCTTTCTTCCTCCCTGACAGGCAGACCGAGGCCAAATTGACAGTTTTTTAAAGAGACTGACAAAAAGCAGCATTAATTAAGCTATTGCTGGACTGTGTTAAGGAATAGAGAAAAAAATCTAATATGAGGAAAGGTTACCAAGTCTGCTCTGGTGTCAGATTTTCTACTTTCTATGAATATTAATGGGCATAATGAAGACAGTCTTTCCCTCATCTTTTCATTGTCTTGTTAGTCAGGTGCCATGCGGCAGGAACCCATAATATGCTGTTAAAGACCAACTATGGAATATGTCATAAAGAGAGAAGACGACCACACCTTTATTAGGCATTAATACAAACGTGTTTCTCAATGATAGTGAGACAGAGATCTTTGCTTGTGTATTTATTAATTTTTAAGAAGATGGGAGTGTCATTGGATGGCACATACGATTTAGAGGTTCAATATGGTGTGATTTTGCCATTCAATTAAAAATGGCAAGCATGCAATCAAAATAGGATTTCATTTTACCAAATCCATTGGAGAACAATTAGACAGAAGCAAACGCAAATGGCATCTATTATGGGTCATTAAATTCTTTTCTGTAGTCTCCTGGGAAACACAGGAAAGATCTTTAAAAAAAAAAAGTCTATTAAAATGCTGACTGTGGGCAATGATCAGAGAATTGCAAGTTTATGGATGTCCCGGCAAGTGCAATATTCCTTAATTACAAAAGATATTTACACTCTGGAAATATATTATAGACATGTTACAATAATAAAAAAATTAACAGTAGAGAATTATATTTTTGCATTATATCTGTATCTTAGATGTCTTTTCCATTTTTTTCTTATTAGTTACTTAATTTAGTTAACTAATTATAGTTATTAGTTAAATAAACTTATTAGTTAGCTTCAACTCAAGACGCAGCAGGAATACATAAAAACCAATCCTGAACACACATTTAATTACATAGGATTTGGATCATGCTTAATTTGCACAGATTTATAGTGCTGCAGAACAGCCATGTGTGAGAACTTCAAGTGATTTGTGGGTAACATTTAGAGGAGGATGCTGCCAAATGACCTTGTACCATCTGAGAGCTCTGAATAACCTTCACAGGCTGTTAATGTTTTCTGACTACAGTTCCAAAATAAATTTACATGTCTAAGAATACACTGTGAAAGCCCCTTCTGTTAAAGAAAAAAAAAACCACTATAGTATGGTAAGTTGAAACTGTCCAATGTAATAAAAATAATCAGTAAAAATACTGAAAATCAATTAAATAACATAGGGTGGCACAGTGGCACATTGAATAGTGCTGTGGCTTTACATCAAGTATATTCCGGGTTCCAGCCACGATGAGGTGACTCTGGAAATTTATGTGTGGAGTTTGAATGTTCTCCTCGTGTTTGCGCGTGTTATCTCCACGCTTTTAAATAGTCAATAGCCCCATATCAAACCCAAGGGAGGATTTTAATCCCAGCCACGCAAATAAAGGCAGCGGCATCACATTATTTTTGCATCTGTGAACAGAGAGCTTAAGACACCTGCAATGCTAATTACAGGACTCACCTTAGTTTTTATGGTAAAAATAGTTTAGGTCTTTTCTAGGGGTGAAGGGCGAAAATGAGAGGCATATCCTTGTTATCACAATCAAAAGATATTTAGTAATATTACATTAAACATATATAATAATGACTGTAGTAACATAACTTACAGGATTAGATATGTTTAGGATTTTTTTTACAGTTTGGCCATCTTGTAGACTTACTCGTAAGACTTGATCTATCCAATGCTCAACAACTTAGAGAGACAACTGCTCTTAAAGCCTGAATATGTCTTACTTCTTCTTTATAAAGTGCCCAGGGATCACATCCTTATGTAGACTTGTATTTTCATATCTTTCTTAATTTGGCCATTGACACCATACGTATAGACCTACTTGCCTTCACTTCACCAGCACAATCTGTAGCATAATTTACTCTACATTCCAAATATATGAAGTCCACTTGTCCACTCATATACAATTATAATGTATATGATTTAAAATAATATAATGTAGCTATCAGTTTTAGTTTTTAGTTATATACAGTGGATAAAAAAGTCTACACACCCCTGTTCAAACGGCAGGTTTTTGTGATGTAAAAAAATGACAGCAAGAAAAATATTTTCACAACTTTGTCCACCTTTAATGTGACCTATAACCTGTACAATGCAATTGAAAAACAAACTGAATGGAGGTGAAGTAAAAATAAACAACTGAGATAATGTGGTTGCATAAGTGTGCACACCCTTTTAGAACTGTAGGTGTGGCTGTTTCCAGATAGAACCAATTACATTTCGACTCATGTTAAACTGGAGTCAGCACACACCTGTCATCAATTGTCCTGACATTTTTGTAGCTCCATCATCCAGCACAAGTCATGGACAAAGACCTGCCAGAGCATCAGATGGATCTCATTATTCAAAGATATCAGTCAGGTGAAGGCTACAAAAGATTTTCCAATTCATTAAATATACCATGGAACACTGTGAAGACTGTCATCATCAAGTGGAGAAAACATAGCACAACAATGAAATTACCAAAAACAGGATGTCCGTCCAAAATTGATGATAAGACAAGAAGAAAACTGGTCACGGACTCTGGCAAGAGGCCGACAGCAACACTGACGGAACTGCAATGAAGTACTGGCCGTGCAGTACATGTGACAACAATCTTCCGTCTTCTTCATGTTTCATATGCCTTATCTGTCAAAGTAAAACATCCAAGCCCAGCTTAATTTTGCGAAAAGACATCTGAAATCTCCCAAACGCATGTGGAAAATGTGTTATGGTCTAATAAAACTAAGGTTGAACTTTTTGGACATAATTCCAAAAGGTATATTTGGCGCAAAAACAACACTGCTCATCAACAAAAGAACACCATACATACAGTGAAGCATAGTGGCCACAGCATGATGCGTTGGGGCCATTTTTCTTCAGCTGGAACTGGGGCCTTAGTCAGGGTGGACGGAATTCTGAACAGTTCCAAATACCAGTAAATCAACAAAAGAATGGCTTCACCGGAATAAGATTAAGGGAATGGCCCAGCCAGAGACCAGACCTGAATCACATCGAAAATCTGTGGGGTGATCTGAAGAGGGCTGTGCACAAGTGATGCCCTTGCTATCTGTCAAATATGGAGCAGTTTTGCAAAAAAGAGTGGGCAAATATTGCCACATCAAGATGTGCCACGCTAGTAAGCTCCTACCCAAAAAGACTGAATGCTGTAATAAAAGCCACACATGCTGCAACAAAGTATTAGTTTAAGGGTGTGCATATTTACCAGGTAATTTATTATATACTTTTTTATTTTGTATTTTTCTGCTTTAAAGGTTTCCGTTTGTTTTTCAATTGTGTTTTACAGGTTATAGGTCACAGTAAAGGCGGACAAAGGTGTAAATAATATTTGTCTTGCTGTAATTTCAAAAACCTGGCATTTGAACAGGGTTGTGTAGACTTTTTATATCCACTGTTACAGGCTATGTTAAAGTGGCCATTCCTGACAGCCAGAAAGACATGATCTGATGTCCTCTGACAGGTTTTGTGTTTTGGATGCATGCTGCAGGAATGCCACAGCACTGAGCACTCACAAAACTCAAATATTAACCCAGTGTCCGATATGCTTGTCTTAATTAAGAGTCAGACATTTAATTGAACATCTCCCGCCCTGATCTTCTAACTCCCTTCCCACCTCTACCACCAACATCATCTCAATAAGACAACCTTAGCACTTATGAAAGATGAACTATGGCTATTTCAGGAGAATGGAGTGCTATCTGTGGCCACAGGGCAAACCCTTAATAACCAAGCCTGGAATTAGTTGTACAAGGAGGGGCCTGCTAGATACACTTGGGTCTTGTTATTGAAGGAGAACATTTTGTTCCCTGGATTCATCAATCAATATTTGAAGGGTCTCCTCTTGGTAAGGATGGATTTGAAGCCACCAGTGTGAATTCTAATTTGAAAATATACCACGTTGATTTTGTACTGTAGCTATAGCTTTATATAATTTTCACTTACAAGGTTTCAGTATCAATAATATTAAAGTAATGTTAAAATAAATCTTAACAAGCCAGAGTAAATCTTATACAGTATATACTAATACAGTTCTGTTCAATGAAATATTTTCATTGAATACTTTGTTCTGTACAAAGTTGAATGTGCTGACAACAAAATCACACAAAAATCATCAATGATAATCAAATGTATTAACCAATGGAAGCCTGGATTTGGAGTCACACACAAAATTAAAGTGGAAAAACACACTACAGGCTGATCCAACGTTGATGTAATGTCCTTAAAACAAGTCAAAATGAGGCTCAATGTTGTGTGTGGCCTCTATGTGCCTGTATGACCTCCCTACAATGCCTGGGCATGCTCCTAATTAGGTGGCAAGTGGTCTCCTGAGAGATCTCCTCCCAGACCTGGACTAAAGCATTCATCAACTCCTAGACAGTCTGTGGTGCAACGTGACATTGGTGGATGGAGCAAGACATGATGTCCCAGATGTGGTCAATCGGATTCACGTCTGGGGAACGGTGGGGCCAGTCCATAGCTTCAATGCCTTTATCTTGCAGGAACTGCTGACACACTCCAGCCACATAAGGTCTAGCATTGTCCTGCATTAGGAGGAACCCAGGACCAACCGCACCAGCAATATGGTCCCACAAGGGCTCTGAGGATCTCATCTTGGTACCTAATGGCAGTCAGGCTACCTCTGGTGAGCACATAAAGGGATGTGTGGCCCGCCAAAGAAATGCCACCCCACACCATTACTGACCGACTGCCAAACCGGTCATGCTGAAGGATGTTGCAGGCAGCAGATCTCTCTCCTCAGTGTCTCCAGACTCTGTCACTTAGCCACAGGGCTAAGTCCTCTGATTCCAGACCATGCTGTACTACTTGATAAAACTTACTCTTGTTTTTAATAGACGGAGGATTCTGAAAAATCTAAAGGTGTAGGTGTGTGTTTCATGAACAAAAACAACTGGTGTGATCCTAAAATGTCTCTGTTCTTTCACACTCCTGCTCAACAAACATGGAGCACCTTGCTATTCTCTGTTGTGAGGACTTCCCACACACTTAGAGCTGGACATGAGGAAAGTCAGAAAGGCAGCTTGTCCTGATCACTCTGAAGGTGCTAAAATCATGCTCTGACCAGTTAGCCCATGTGATTACCACCATCTTCAAACTATGTATATTAAATGTATATTAAAACATTTGAGTATGACCTTGTAAAATAAGGTCTGACTTGTTTAGGTCAACTCCTAAAAGGCAGCAACAAAGAACACTGTGGCTTAGTGGAGACTGTAATCAATGTGTCTTTGCCAATTCAGAGAGTGTGTGGAAACTTATCCTTCATTTTGAAATACTGTTCCATTGGATGGATTGTTTTCCATTAAAACTATAATATAAGGAGATTGAAAACATAAACAAAGGTAAAACACAAAAGGTAAAAAAGGTAAAAAAATTAAGATGTATAGCATATGTATGAGGAAAAAGATCTGATAAACACACCGACGTGAGCTTGGCTGTTCTGTCAAAAGTCAGTGCAGGTTGTTACTTGCTGGCCCTTGCTTGCCTTCACTCCGGATTTATGATCTCCTGGATGGCAGTTTATTTGTTTCCTGGTCTCGACAGCAACACAGGAGGCTTGGGAGATTGAAGGCAAGGCATATTCAGATCAGAGGTGGGAGTTAATGATGCGTCACAGAAGGCTTTTGTCTTCCTTCCTCAAGCCCCCTGCATCTGGTAATGCTATTAAAGACCCCTTGAATAATTTGCAGTGATGGAGAAAACATCTCTACAATTAACGGCATGCCACACCAAACCCACCCACTCTGCCATGGCCCAGTGGGACTGAAATCTCACTATAAAATATTCATACTTCCTAGCATTCTCATTTATTTATAGACATATGAAGGGCTAAAGGTGGATGAACTACGTGGAAAAGATTATGTCGCAGGGTATCAAAGGGGAAAAAAACATTTTCCATTAATTCTGTATAATGAAAAATATTGACTGTTGTGCTCATAAACAGATGTTTAGCTGTTGGCCACTAACGTATTATTAAATACTACTACATTTTACTGCAGTAAGTTGATACTGTGTGAAGAGAAACAGTGAAACTGTATTCAGTTCCAACATCAGAACTTCAGTAAAAATCAGAGGCACATGCTGCATGTTTATGAAAATGAAACAAGAACCAACCTCATTAAGTTTGATATAATAATGATAAACTTTCTATGTGTCAGTACTTTTTTGTTAATATTTTAAAGGATCCTGCTATTCGAGGCAGTTTAATTGAGACTTTGAGTGAAAAATCCAAAAATGCTAAAGGTGTAAAAATTTCCCTATAGAAATTTTCCATATCTACACCTTATAAATTAACCATAGTCTATACTATATTTAATATGATTTCCCAGCAATACATTTCCAAGATAATTACATTGAGATTCAGATTGAGAGTGCGTCCTAATGACATTTTTGGCTAGGTAATAAATTCATGTTACAGTTAACAATGAAAGAAATAGCTGATTTGCATAACTGAGGTGTTGCAGTGTGATTGTCAATATGCACACTCCCTAGAAGTGGAAGCACCTCTCAGTGCAGATGCTGGATTCAGCACAACACCAGTCTGAAAAATATGAATGCACACATCAGAAAGGGATAGGTCTCATGGTGGGGATGCTGAATTTGGCGTAAAACTAGCTAGCAAATTATCATGTTCTAAAAGACAAAAAAGAAGTAAACTTATACACTGCGAGAAAAAAACTAAATAAAACAAGGAACTAGGCATCACTTGGCATGAAACAAAGAAAACACACTTTTGGCATAGGTAGAGTCTCTCGAATGCTGGACACAATCGAGAGAAACACAAATAACCAGGTTAATCAGTGCATGGCATTGCAACCAGCTGAAGTTCATTCATTTATGTGACTGCCCCATAACTACTACTTCCTTCAACAAGAGCAGTTACATGTTGCCGTTGGTTGCCATGTTTATTGAATCCACCAGGTTGCCAGAGTTCGCAGGTTCCTGACAGAGCCCCACCTCAACGTGCTTACTCCATGAGCTAAATTAAAAAAATCTATTTTGGGGATACTTGGCTTAAGATCAGGAGCTACTGTCTGGGTGAAGTCTGGAGGCAAGGTCAGGCTCACAGGACTGCCTTAGGGTGAAGGTAGGACTCCCATGGAGCATAAGGGGGGACACTAAGCCTCAGACCCTTGCCCGTTGTCTCACAGGAGCTTGGGCATGAAGCATCTTGGTTCACTGTAGCACCTGAGCTTTTATCTTCTGTGGTAAGGCTTGCTTGAATTGTCCTGTCTGGTGTCTTGCTGATCCTCTCCTCAGATCCACTGGCATCTGAATGGGGGAGCAGTGAGGAGGTACGTCTAATCGTTAGCCATGTACGTGTCCATGGCAATACCGGTTTAACATCCTCCTACCAGCGAGTAAGTTATGTTAAACCGGGACAGACAGTTATAAAAGGTAGAAATGAATAAGTTGATTAGTAGATACTAATATTTAGTGTAATCTAGATATTTTACACTTCCACACACATACAGTAGGGAATGTTCTTTTTTAAACCATAGAGAAATTCACAGCTGAACTCCTATAAAATCCATAAAAATGAATACTAATATTAGTTTTAACTACTATAGATATTTTACACTAAATCAGGGCAAGTGTTTATGTTTGGAAAAATCCACTCTTTCAGGTTAGCCTCCTAGGCACTGCAAATTGTAACATAGCTCCAATATACTCTATATACTTGGGGGATAAGAATAAAAACTTTTTAGAATACAGGTATAGTATATCCAACATCCTGACATACTGTATGCAAGCAGGAAGAGATGTTTAGACATCTGTAATAAATCCACATCACTCAAGCCAAAACATTAATATGGCACCCAATGAATATAGAGCCAAAATCATTCCTTGTTTATTGTCTTCATTATATTGCCTCATTTTGATCTCGTCTCCAAAGCCCCACCTCAATTTTTTTTCATATGCAAATGCTAAAATTATAAGCGGAGAAGCAGATATCACTGTATTTTATAACTGTCAACTATATTTCAGCTCAGCCAGGAGCAAGAGTGCTGGCTCTCACTTTTTATTGCTATGCTTCTTTCTTCTACGCAGGGGGGCCAATATGGGGCCAATAGACACGGCTTGACTTCATAACAATTAATCATGGCCTGCTGATTTATAAAGTTCTTTTTATAATCTCAGTGATTCAGGGGATTTTTAGAAGGACACTGTCCTTTTCATTTTGATTAACAAAGCCGACAGGGTTCCGCAGCCATATGTGGTGAAGGGAGACGCTCTCTTGTGCCCATAAAAGAAACGTTGAATGAGAATATTAGCTTATTAACCTTGACAACTATTTGTAATTTTTATAACAGCTAAAGTTGCAGATTCAGCACATAAGGAAAGTTATATACATGTGTGCGTGTGTTAAAAGAGAAATGATTGTATAAAGGGGGGCAAGAAAATATATCTGCAGCAAATAAGAGTATAAAGAATGCTACTGAATGAATCCTGTCATTTTTACGGGCTGCAATGATTAATTTGTTTAAACCAGCAATTAGAGAGCACAAGCCAGTGTATTTCTAGTGCCGGTCTCAAGACCGGGTAAATGGTGCAAACTATGCAAAGAGTGTTGTTGAGGTGAAAAGGGTGTCAGATAGGGTGATGAGTTCAAAGTTAGAAATTATAGGTGTAATAGTGCATGTTGTCAGTGGTTATGCACCACAGGTTGGCTGTGAGTTGGAGGAAAAAGAGAGACTCTGGAGGGAACTAGATGAATAGTACAGAGCATTCCCAGAGAGAAGAGAGGGGTGATTGGTGCAGATTTCAGTGGGCATGTTGGTGATGGAAACAAAGGAGATGAGGAGGTGATGGGCAAGTTTGGTGTTAAGCATAGAAATCTAGAAGAACAGATGGTGGTGGATTTTGCAAAGAGGATGGAAATGGCTGTGGTAAACACATATTTTCAAAAGAAGGAGGAGCACA
>JAOUQV010000015.1:11884238-11899510 GCA_028565295.1 Aspidoras spilotus | reverse complement strand
TGAGCAGCAGTATGGATTCATGCCAAGAAAGAGCACCACAGATGCGATTTTTGCTTTGAGAATGCTGATGGAAAAGTCCTTAAAACATGTACTTGTAGCTTTGGCACTGTGTGCAGATACCAAGTCCTGTTTGAAAATGAAAGCAGCATCTCCCAAAATTTGGTCTGAGGCAGGAAGCATAAGGTGTGCTAAAACTTTCTGGCATTGACCTTAGACCTCAGAAAACACAGTGGACCAACACCAGCAGATGACTTGGCTCCTCAACCCATCACTGACTGTGAAAACTTTAAAGTGAATTTGATTTTGTGCCTCTTCTCTCTTCCTCCAGACTCTGGGACCTAGATTTACAATGGAAATGAAAATGTTACATTCATCAGAGAACTTAACTTTGGACAATTCAGCAGCAGTCCAGTCCCTTTCAGTCCAGCCGGTTCTTTTGCTTAAGTGTGGCTTGACACAAGAATTGCGAAAGCTGAAACCCATGTTTTGCATATGTCTGTGCATGGTGGTTCCTGAAATACTGAATCCAGCGAGAGTCCAGTCTTTGTGAATCTCCCCCACAGTTTTTAATGGGTTTTGTTTCACAATCCTCTCCAGGATGTTGTTATCTCTATTGCTTGTAGACTTTTTTCTACTCTTATCCTTCCCTTCGCTTCTGTATTAATGTTCATGTAAACAGAACTCTGTGAACAGCCAGCCTCTTTAGCAATGACCTTTTGCCTTGCCATTCTTGTGCAAGGTGTCAGTAGTCATATTTTGGACAACTGTCAAGCCAGCAGGCTTCCCTATGATTGTGGAGTCTACAGTACTAGATTTCGGGACCATTTATTGGCCGCTGCAGGTGTTTTGAGTAAATTAGCTAAGTAGAGTGTGGCACCAGGTGTCTTCAATTTTGAACCTTTGTACAATATTCTATTTTTTTTTATTAGTTGTCAGTTATGATCATCAAATTAAAAGAAACAAACACTTGAAATATATCAGTCTGTGTATAGTGAATGTGTTTAAAATACAAGTTTCACTTTTTTATGTGTATATATATATAGCGTGTGTTTTTGGCTTCTGTCTCTTTAATAAGCTCACACGTTATCTAGTATAACAAATTTCTAGCTGCCATCATCAAGTCCAGTGAGGCAAGTGGGAGGAGTTCGTCTTTTCTTTTTTTTTTTTTATAATGTTCAGTTTGTTCTCGGTGTCGATGTTTGCGGGCATCGCTTCCCCGTGTCTGATACGAGCGCGAGATATTGTTTTACACGCGGACACTTTCTCTCCTCGTCACCAGTTTCTCTTACTAAGCGACTCCGGCGTTTTGACAGGCGCTCGTTCTTTGGCTTTTGAGAGGAGGAGAAAGAGAAACGGAAAGAGAGAAAAAAAAGAAGAAAGCGGGGAAGCGGCCCGCCATCGATCGGAGTCGAAGAGAGACACCCTGTCCTGACACCTGATTTGACAAGACAGCGTCTCTGATACTGGGATTGTACGCAACGAGAGAGGAGTGTGTTTAGAAGCGCTGGGGAACAACACACCGACTCTGGTGCTCGTTTGTTTTGTGTGCGTGTTTGTTTTCTTCTTTGTCTTCTTTTACGGACTATTTGAGAAAGCTGAAGTCAGCACCTACACGAATTAGAGCTGTGATTTGACAAAATGCCGAGGAGAAAGCAGCAAGCGCCGAAGCGGGCAACGGGTATGGGCAAGAGTGACATTTATCATTCTCCTCTTCTAATAGTCCCTCTTCTTCTTCTAATAGTACATATTCTTTTTCTATTATTTTCCCCTAATAGTCCTTCTTCCTCTTCTTCCTCTCCTCCTTTTCTTCTTATTGTACCAATTCTTTTTCTTGTTCTTATAGTACATATTCTTTTCTTCTTCTTCTTCTTCTTAAAGTACCTGTTCTTTTTCTTTTTCTTTTTTCTTCTTCTTTAAAAAGTATCTTCTTCTTCTCCTTCTCCTCCTTGTTCTTCTTCTTTTTCTTCTTCTTCTAATAGTACCTATTCATGTTTTTCTAACAGTAACACTTCTTGTTTTTTTCTTCTTCTTCTTCTAAAAGTATTTTCTTCTTCTTCTTCTTCTTCTTCTTCTTCTTCTTCTAATAGTACCTCTTCTTCTATCTCTTATTGTTTTTCTAAAAGTACATTGTTTTTTTGTGTTTCTAATAGTATCTCTTCTTGTTTTTCTAATAGTAAATCTTGTGTTTTTTCTAACAGTACTTCTTGTTTTTCTAATAGTACATTTTCTTCTTTTTCTAATAATACCTCTTTTCGTTTTTTTAATAGTACCTATTCTTCTTGTTTTTTTTTTCGATAACTGTGTACATATTCGTTTCAAAGTCTATTACAGGGAAGCTGGGTTAGTGCTATTTTAACCGTTTAATTGTATTTTAATTACCAAAGCGTCCAGGTTTCATCCTCATGACGAATAAAACACTGTTATGCTTCTCTAGATGCTACTTAGTGTTTGGATGTGACTCCTGTGTGCAATCTAAAGGGACAGAAAAATCTCTTCCGTGTTCGGGGAAAATAAATCTACTTAAACTCTCGTGCTACTTCAGTGTGACAACAAGTTCAGGAGTTGATCATTTGGACTAGTGCAAGAGTGAAATAGTGAGAGAGAGTTTGTGTTCTTGATGGATGTTCCGCTTGGCTCCGAATATCAGCTGAACTTCCGATGAACCCTTAATACGTATCTCCAAGAGAAACGGACACACACACATGCACACACACACCGTTATTTTTGTTAGTGTTTTAGGAATATGTAGGCTGATGTCCTACCTGATAAGCACTTGTATAATTTATCAATATACACATACCTTGCTAATTTATTAGGTACAATTTAATTAGATATTAGTTATACAAATATCTAATCAGCCAATCATATCACATGGCCGCAACTCAATGGATTTAGACATGTATAGATGGCTAGCTTGCTGAAGTACAAACCGAGCATCACAGTTATGAAGAATGACTTTGAACATAATGTGGTTGTTTGTAATAAACGGCTGCTTTTAGTATTTCAGAAATTGCTGATTTAAAAAGAGAAAATATCCAGTAAGGGGCAGTTCTGTGAACGGAAAATGGATGTGAGAAGTCAGAGGAGAAAAGAAAGCCTGGTTTGAGATGATACAAAGACAACAGTAACGCAAATAACAACTATATAAACAAGTAATGTAGAATGCCATCTCTGTTGAACATATGGCATGAAGAATTAAGGCAGGCACTCCAACCATTTACTAATAAGGTGTACCTTATAAAGTGGCCAGTAAGTGTATAATTCATGTCTCATTGATATGGATGTGAAAGGCTAAAATACATTACTTTTACATTTAATTAATTCAGTCGCGCATTCATTCATTTGTTCATTCATTCATTTACTGCTTTGTAATTTTTCTTTTCTTAATTTTTCAACAAAACACGTGCTGTTAATGGATCCACACTAATGTGTACTATTATAAAGGAGGTGTTTGTTTAGATATTGTATTCTGCTACTTCTCTCTCTACCAGTGTGTGATTCTCCACATAGACGTACTACATAAAGAACAGGCAGTGTAAGTGATTTTTTTTTACATTTAAAGCTTTGTCTCTGTTTAATAGTTATAGAAATGTAAGGTTAAAGTGTTGCTATCTTCTGGTTTTTTTCAGATCATCCTAATCTTTAAGCCTTAGTGAGCTGTCAGTCTACAGGTATGAAGAGAGAAAAATAAGAAAAAAATATTCAGATAAATATAAATTTGTAAATGCTTAGAAAAATATTTTACAAGGTAAGCACTCGAGTGTGAAATAGCCCTGAGAAGTGTTGGTTGTGCAGTATTGATAAAACTGACTGACTTTGGGACAGCCAGATAGACAGATGGAACTCAGTGTATTTTACATTTTATATCCGTTCTAAATTACTTTTATGAAAGTTCTGGTAAAAACAATACAATCATGCTGTTTATTTTTTTTTAAAAGGAAAGGTGAATTCACCACTTTTTCATGTCGACCTTAAATACTCAGGTGTGGATATTTGTAATGTGTTTGTGATGGCCGGGAACACAGCTGGTACACATTGATCGGTGTGTTAGCAGCAATTTTCAGCCCACCTTGTGATGCTGATACTTTCCAGCTGTCTTTCTTTAGCTTCTACCACTTACTCAGTCACTCACCCTCTCACACTCACACACATGTCCCTCCCTTCCTCCCTCTTCTAAAAGCCCCCTTTCTCAAAGGCGTAGCAATTATTGGGTGAACTTTTTTTACGAAGATTCCTAAGCGATCCTTTTACACGCTGTAGGCCTACTCGCCTCGTAATCTGGTAAATGTGTCAGCCCTATGGAGAAATAAGCCTTCCAGAAGAGTTTCTTCATTGTTGAGGTAATTGTCTCCTCTCTGACAGGCACATTCATCAGTGGCTTAATGGTCAATCAAAAGTTGGCAGGCACAGTGTTTTCATTCTTTCCTATTCACTACATTAGGAACACTTAATCAAAACGTCTTCCAGTAATGACCGTGAAGAGTTCATGACTGACTGATCTGTTGTCTGTGCCGATAGAAAATTAACAGCTCGGCACAGGAGAGATGTGGCTCGCAGATAAACAAATTGTGCATTAATATTTCATCTTCAAGACCTGGGATGTGCTATCAGCAGCGAATTGCCATTTCTCTCTGCCTGACTCTCCCCCTCTTGCCTTTCTTTTATTCTTGAAGGCTTTTTGCAGCTGTAACTCATTTTGCTTGATGACTTTACTAGGGTTATAGAGAGTGACGACAAATTGATTACCTGGCAGAGCAAGAATGGAGCAGGGGGAGATCGAGGCTGACACTCATGTTATAATAATATGCTTAATGATGTGTAGAGGGGCAAACAAGGGTAGAAAGAGACTAAGGTATTAAAATATAACCAGAGAAGATGCTAGCAATGAGTTTTTTTGTAATTGTTTTTCAATTCTTTTGTGCAGACAATAAAGAAATTTACAGATAGTGGTACTCCCTGGTTGAAAATGCTGTTATTGTGTTATGAGTGCTATCTGCAGCTTATCATTAAACATTGTAAAAATACACTCGCTTGCTAAGGAATACAGAGATCTTTCTGCTGAACTGCACATTTAATATTTGTAGTGCGACTTTAAGTACACTATAATGTGCACAGGTCAGGCATATTTCTTTAATATATGTATTTCATCCACCACATTCAAGCTGAGTTAAGGATTAATTTTATGACTATTAGAGTTTAAAACTGCAAAAGTGACATGAGTGGTGTGGTGTCCACTCTTTATGATCTTGGTAGATATTACTAAGATGAACATTGCTGATGATAATGTCATCAAACAGGTTTCATTTCAACATAGCAGCTTATTATATTAATGCTGCGGCACCTGTACATTGTTTTCCAACCTCCTCTTATCTCTTTACCATTAGTTTCTACTTTGTACAGTTTGCCCAATTTGCAGTTAACAAGATAAATTGGTTAACAGACAAAGGCGTTAAGTGTTGCTGTGCCAGATAGTGAGTGACAGCGGCTTCAGGGAATTGGCAAACTGTGAGTTCTCCTAAGTGGTCTGTTCTGGAAACATCAGAGGCAGATGTTGTTTGTATGGTCTAAGTAGAAAAGGCAGTCCAGCACAGTCATTTGCATAAGTGTCATTTGAGCTCAAAGGAAAAAATGATAATGGTCAATTCTCAGGCATGGACACACCTGACTTATTTTCCTTTGACCTGAGTGCTGTGTGTGTCTAATATGTGAATCTGATTTGGTTACAGTCTAAAGTTTTTATTACAGTACAAGCCTGTTAACGCTGATCATTTACAGCCGTGCCCTACGCTACGCATGCCACTAATTCCTGTTTTGTTTGTTTATGTCACTATAGTAGTTTAACCACAGACGCTGTCATCCGGATCTGTGGCTATGATGTCATGGTATTTCCTCTCCTCCGATGAGTTTGGCTGATGTTCGCTCTGCATGTGCCTGAAAGAGCAGATGCTCATGCTGCATTTAGGTGAGGGGAAATTAAAAGAACAGGCATGTGCCCTAGAGGCAACTTTCTCTTCACCACACTCTTTGGTGATTGGTCCCAAAGTGGGCATAGTACTGCCTTACACTCGTGCCACCTTGCCTTCCCTCAGAGACCTGTGCCAGTTTCCAGGCAAATGACATGATTTGAGATGCTGCTGGAGGCAATTGGGCCAGCTAATGTTTCTGTCCATGAAAATAAAGGAGAAAAGGCTATTTCTTGACTGCGACAATGGTAAGGTGACCGGAAGACTTTATTGCTCCTGGACTAAAACTCATTACACCCACCAGACATCCAGAGTATAAAAGAAATTACAAAGCGTTGTTTTGTCCTCGTCCCTTCATATAGTCAGCAGGAGAGATTGAGGTCAGAGAATCAGCAGTCAGGAATGGAAGTTGGTTGTTTGTGCAGGAATGAGACGTGGGTGAAAGGGGCCTAACAATGACACAAAACACTTTTGTGTTCCCATTATTTGATTACTGGCTGGAATTCTGCCATTTCTGAATTACACAGCAGCGATCACAACAATCTGCTCAGAACACACCTGTGCCTAGAGAAAAGCATCCTGGCTATTAACAATCTGTTTAAGGAACTCCTTTTTTCTTTAAACCTTCCAATCTTCAGTGTAACACTGGAAAAGAACAAAAATTTGTTGTGAAACCGGAGACATGTGATATTGCGCTAGGCTAATAGTTGGCCCACCTCAGGAGGCCATTTGGCTCTGGAGTTGTTCAAAACAATCAGTGTAGGGTCATGTTTCCACCTCCAGATGGATGGAGTGGCTGTATCGAGGCAAGTGCTGGGGACCAGGGTCAAATCTCCGAATTCTGTCATATTTACCTCAGTTCTCTGTGATAGGATCCTGTTCATACAGACACAAAAGCATTATTCAGCATTAAATGTGTAATAAAGTAGAAACATGTTGTACCCATTACACAAGACAATTTTTCCATAACCTAATTGGAGTATAATTCAGCTTTTTTCTTTAAAAAGCAATTTGTCCCTGGTGTTTTTCACACTGAATCGTGTTGTTTTATCATGCAGAGATTTGTCCCAACAAATATTTGTCCCATAATCGACTCTGAGTTAAAATGTGGCCCCTCCCTCCTTTTTCATGATTTGCATCTTTTGCCAAATCCTGACTTCCCCATGATGACTGGCCACACAGTCTTAAGGAATAGCGTTGTTTTAAAAGACAAAAAACTTCATTAATCTAAACATTTTTTCACAATGTAACCTAGTTTTCTTCCAATCAAGTGCTTAATGAGTCTCAATTAAGATGCATAATGCAAATTAACCCTGGTTTACTACTATCCATGGGTGCAGGGGCTATGAGAATATCTGCTAATGGTGCAATCTGTAACAATTAGGCAGGAAAACATTCGCAAGACTACATAATGATGAAGAATTTGGTATGCAGGTAAATCTGGTACATTATTCATGTTATTTTATATTTTGTTCTTTAATTAGCCTTAGCATACTTTTATTCTGAAAAGTAATGGACTATTTGATTTTAGAATACTGTCTCTTTTACACATGCACAGTAATCCTGAAATGTTCTCAAATTTATCCAGGGTTTGTATGTGAACGTGACCACCTGAAAAATTAGTCTCAGATCTTATCCTCATAGCACTAGTTAAATTTCTTTGCATTTCATCCCTAATGAACAAGCCAGACGGCGACGTATATAGTACCAAGCATTATAGCCTTGTTTATCTCATAAACCCGGAATCTAAAATAATCTATAAAAAGTAATGACCAATTTCTCTTAGTTATCTGTCTGGTCCGTCATGAAAGATGCTATGTTCTGTGTCACTAATTCTTGTCATCTGATCAAGTCTGCTAATAGGTATGGTTTTGTAACTGCAATATAAAAACAAAAATTCTGGACCGGAATTTATTTTCATTCATTATTTATAAAGTTTAACGTGACTTTATAAAAAACATAAAAAAATCTCTGGAACTGATATTGAGGCACTTTCCTGGACTTTTAATTAAATCTATAAAAACTGCACCAAGTTAAAAAAATTCATAATACACATTATGGGCGATTCAGCTAAAGACCCAGCAAAGTCTTCTAACCACCTCGCTGGCTGCCATCCAGGCATCTCCAACCCCCATTGCTTTTTGCGTCCTAATTTAACATGGCCACTGATGGCTTCTCGATAGCTTTATTACCTACATGTTTCATGACAAGTTGTGCAACACAATTACATGAGAAATAATTTGATGAATCAACTTGATATTCGGCAGTTGTGTCTGACCTTGCAATCCGTTACGCCGTCTTTTTTCTTCCTCTGGAGGTCACCGCCAGCTCGGATCACGCGTTTTCAGCCGAGCAACCAGCATTTCATGGGCAATTATATTAACTATATGACTCTTTTATAGCACCTAAATTGCATGATAGGTGAGTGGGGTATAAATTTTATAGCATCAGAGGTATTTGACAACTATTTCTTAAACATTTTAGTACATCAAAAATTATAATTATTCTGCATTTCGCACAAAGCTTGTCTTCATTGGGACAAATCTCTATGCAATGCCCGGATTGAGGCATGTAGCTCGTGTACTGTATGTATGATAATCAATCTCTGTACTACTTTCAGTTATTTTCCTGGAATGCTCAAGGAAATGGTAAATATTTTGTTTGCCATTTAATTTTTTCCTTTAATAACTGTGAAGCAGCTGTAATACAGAATGCTTTATTGAACAATCACAGAACAGTGTAGAATTTTAAAATTGATTATGTGTGTGTATGTGGTAATAATGCCTTATCTTAATTTGTGTCCTTGCTGAGCTGCGAGTGCTTGTCTGCGTGCTTTGTACCACTCTTCTGCTAATAACAACTTAATTGAAACTCATTAAAAAGCAGTGACAGCTTAGGTGTCTTTGTAGGATACAGAATAATTCAGTTGTATATACAACTTGATTAAGGGAACCCAATAACAACAAAAGTTTAACAGTAGTTAATAGTGTCCAGTTTTACAGTTATAGAAAGAGAAGATGCCACTAGTAGCATATTAAGTATGTACCAACAAATCTCTGTCCAATTCATGAAACCTGGTTGTGGACACACCACTTTGATCACAAATAATAAGATCAGTGGCTTGAATACAGGCAATCTTTAATTAGCATAATGTGCATACAAAAGACCCTGATTAACTATATACATTCATTTATTCTCTTCCGCTTAATCCACATGGGGCCGCGAGCCAGCCATTGGGCGCAAGGGCAGGAACAACCCACCATCGTAGGGCACACACACAGTCACACACACATTCACACACTAAGGGTCTGGGAGCGCCCGGAGAAAACCTGCATAAAAACAGGGAGAACATGCAAACTCTACACAGAAATCTCTCTACACAGAAAAGTCGTCCCACCCGGGGCTCTAACCAGGGTACCAGGGAAAAGGAATGCATTAGGCAATCTATAATTGTCTGAGGATCTCAAGATGTAAAATAAACAAATAAGTAAATAGATACAGTTAAGTGAGACGCCTAAGGGTTCTGGAAATGAAGTTGCTATTTTTGACTTTGCAAACTATAAATAATATGACAAATAAAATGTAGGCAATGTACAATGTCATTTTTGCTCTTCAAGGTACAAGCAATATAAATGTACCCTCATAAGTACAGGAGTGGTCCTTAAGGTTTGACTTCAAACTATATTTACTTTAGGGTACAACCCCAGTGACTAGCGTTTGTACCTTAAAGGGTACATTTGGGTATATTTTTATTCTGAGACTGTAGGAAATGTACTCTGATTTATTATGTAGCTTTTTAAGATTTAAAAATCAGGCAGACTGAATTATTTTCAAATTTCAGCTACAGGTAGTGGGGGATATTTTTAGCTCTCTACTTACTCTCGCTAGTCACATAATTAGGTACACCCAGTCATTTGCATGTTAAATACACAAATATCTAATCATCCAATCACATAGCCACAATTCACATAATTAGTCGTATAGAGGTGGTCAATGCAATTTTTTGAAGTTCAAACCGAGCATCAGAATGGTGAAAAAAGGTGATTCAAGTGACTTTGAATGTTGCATTGTTGATGGTGCCAGATGTTTATCTACTGGGATTTTCACACACAAATACAAACCCAATTCCAAACAACAAAGTACAAATTGTTAATAAAAATGGAATGCAATGATGTGAAGGTTTCAAAATTCCATATTTTTTGGAATATGGAGTGAAATATATGAAATATATGCCCAGGTGCAGTTTACGTTCAAACCATGATATAGTGAAAAATCTTAATCTAAGGAATTTGATTATACTGAATATTATTACAGCTGGGATTACTTGTCCTCTCTTGCATATGGAAACCCATCTTGTCTAATTGATTAAGTGGAAGAAAATGAATAAATAAATGTATACACCTCAGGTTTTACAATGTTAAATATGGCATTAAAACGGCAGTAAAAAGCATTAAATTAGACTTGCTGATACCTGCAGAAGCCATGACACTTGAACTGTAGATTGCTGGATTACTTGGCAGGAACCATCAATAATATAACACAGTTCTGTAATTGGTAATATGTTGATATTGTCTGTAAGCAGATATTTAAAATGTATGTGTAACTTTTGGAAGGAGTCTACAGTATCAATGATTTATAACATACAGCAATCTGTAAAATCTACATTTTCCATTAAATCTAACTTCTAACATAAGTGCTACCAGGAATTTGTTTTGCAAATTTAAATGCAACTGTAAATAGACTTAAACTGTCATAGACATTCTTTTTAATTTAGGTGAAACTCTAACATTATACACTTCATAATTCTTGGTGCCACATCAGGATTTTCCTACAGCTTAGTCATAGTGCTTTACAGTGCATCAATTTGTCAGTGCTGATTATTTTCATGATTAACAGACCCCTTTTATTAAATTATTCATGTCATAATTTCAACAGAGTTTTACTTGGTTGTAACAAGTGTCTATTTGAGTTACTGCTTACTCAAATCAGTCTCACCGTTCTCCTCTGACCTCTCAAATCAACAAGGCCTTTTTTGTCCACACAACTGCCTCTCACTTAATATTTTCTCCTTTTTGGACCATTCTCTGTAAACTCTAGAGATGGTTGTGCCATTAGAGCAGTAGTTTCTATTATAAATCCTGCATTACTGAGTGATAGGACACGACCTTAAGGAAATGCGTGTGTGGGTGTGCAGGTAGTGTAGTGCGTCGGATTGCCAAACTCGTACCACACCAGAGAGACAAAACGAGATGGATAAACTAAAACTTTATTATTAAAATAAAAACAAAAATGGGAAACAAAACCTAACAGCAAATGTGCCACGAAACATAGGACAAAACTAAACAAGAACTGTGACATAACATTGACGAAGGGTACAAAAACACGAGAATAACAAGGGGGTGTGTTTAAAAGTGGGCATAAACAAAAAAACAAGAGCGCCCTTCGCGCTTGGAGTGAACATGAAAGAAACATAAACATCACATAAACATAGCCATAACTATGAACATAAACATAAGTCCATGACCTGTAATGAAAAAGTCAAAACATAAAACCAAGACAGATTGTATTCGCGATCCTGCGAATACCTTACAACTCCTCAGACCAGTCTGTCTGGCACCAACAACCATGTCACATAAATCACAATTTTTTTAAAAACTGATATTTATTTGTTTCTGATGAGGTACAAATTCCTCCACTGACAGATTGTTGAGCCCACCCTGTTTCCGACACCTGCCTGAACCACCCTATCAATTGTAAATGCTTCTTCACACACAAAGGTTTTTCAAGTTGGTAATCTGTTATAACCCAAATGAGGATGGGTTTCTCTTTTAAGTCTGGTTCCTCTCAAGATTTTTTCCTCTTATTATCTCAGGGAGTTTTTTTGCCACTTTTACCATCCGGCTTGTTCATTAGGGTTAAAAAAAATAATTTTTGTATTTCAAATTAATATACTGTATACACCTCTACATTCCTAAATGCATTGAGTCACAATTGAACAGGTGTACCTAATAAAGTGACATAATTTGTGTAATGGAAATCTGCAATAAATTGATGGCCCTTATAATGTGTATATGACTAATATAGCAATTTAGGATGTGGTCAAACAAGAAATTATAAATTCATGCAGAGCTTCTCTGAACTGATAAAATTAGCTCACTAAAGATCTAAAATAATGTCATTTCATCAATTTATTTGGGTTTCTTAAAAAATCTCTAAATTGGTAAAATAATCTAACAGTTAGTTTGAAGACTGTAAATAAATCCCACAGATTTTCTAATAACTTAGATAAATAAAAATGCACATGTTTCAGATAATAGATTGAACAGTGCTTCGTGGTTAACAGTTAACTGTGAAAGCATTTGGTTGCTTCTGCATTGAAGGTGCAGTTATTGTTGCCAGGCTACATAATAAGTATGCCATGATTTAAACAGCTTTTTTTACTTAATATGAGTTGTAAACAAGACACTTTGTCAAACTTTACATGGCACAAAATAAAGCGACCTGATAACCAAACCAAAGTCCTCCACAGATCTTGCCTCATTCCTCAATATCATCATCCCTCTGACATTTCAGTGAGCATGTCTTTTTTCCCCACCACCGCCATTTTGTAAATTTGAAACGAGGAATTTCCTCAAAGGAGGGATTTATGGCTCAGAGCTGGCTTCACATGATTGATAACACACAGTGGAGCCTTTGTACAGGATGATGCATGCCTCAGTGTGGGCCAACTGTATCTGTCTAAAACAAAACATGATGCTAGGCCTTTCAGTTCACTCATGATTAGACTATACCAGAAAGATGGTTACTGTAACCACTGTGTGTGTGTACTTTCTGGGTATGAAAGTGTTTGGAAACTCAGGTTAATTTGTAGTGCTTAAAATCTAGCTGGGTAGTAGGTAGGAATTTCAGATTTAGCTTTGGCTTTCCCTTGGCTTAGATATGAATTGAGTGTTTTATAAATAAAACAGTATTCTTGCTTTTTCTGTTCTGATGTAGACATGCATCATCTCTGGCATTCTCCAATGGGACAATAGATCACCTCTCATAGTCTTAGTCTTGCATCAACTCCTAAATCAAGTCAGTGCTTTATTCAGTTTCCCAGGCATCAATCTGTTGTGACAGAACACAATGGACTGTTTTTCTTCCTCCGTCCCATTACAAACGCTGAATTCTGAATTAGAGTTCTATTTTTGGAAAAGTCATATTCATGTTTATCCTCTCATTGCACTGGAAATGGTGGAAATAGAAACATCTGCTTAATATGTAGAAGGTTGTCCATTGTCAGTAATTTTAAAATAAGTCAGTATTTTAACAGTTTAATAATAATAATAATAATAATAACAAAACAGTGTTTATTACTGTTCTAAATTCTGTAAAATATTAAATTAAAAAATGTAAAATGAATGAATGAATAAATTGTATGTTAATAATAATACTTATCGTGGCACGGTGGTGCAGTTATTTTGTGCCACTTTATATCACTAGTCACTGTTCATCTCTTATCTACGGGGTGTCATTTGTGCAATCATGTATAGCATTATATTAATTGTAGCTGTAGTGTAATTAAATTGTAATTGCAACTGCGTACTTTAATTATTAACTTTGATTATCCTCTCTGAGGATCAATAAACTTATTTATTCACTTAATGAAATACAAGAACTCAGACTAAGCAATGTGCTAAAACTTTTTATAGAACAATTAATAAATAACAACCAGAAACCATTAGAAATAACAGCAACCATCAATTCTACCAATGCCATGATTCATTATTGCTAACTGCATGCCAAATCTAAGCTTCGGCTTCTGATCATATACCCGGCATCTCCCTTAATCTTCACAGTGCTCTTTCACACGTTTCACTTAGTTCCCTTTTCCAGCTTTTTTCTCTTTTTTAGAATGGCCACTGTGGGTGCCTGCTTGCCTGAGTGGAGACATGTGTGTGTCCTGGGAAAGCTGAAGGGCTTGCTGGGATAAGAACTCTAATACCTGCCATTACACACCCAAGGGGCGTAATTACAGCTCTGCTGATTTGTTGCAGATCACAGACAAATGAATGTTGCCGCTCGTCCGGTTCTGGACAGCTCCCTTAAGAGTAACCATGAGGCCATGTGAGTGCCCCGAGCATAGGTTACTTTCCCCAATCAATCTTTGATAAAATTCTCAAAATTTCTCTTTTACAGAAGGCTAAAGTAACAGTGTTATTCAGGCAACACTTCTTATGTAATGGATTATTTACTTACAAAAATTGTGCTTTTCCACTGTGCTGATGTTGGAAAAAAAAAGATTATCAAGACTCTTATTCAGTAGCGTATTGGAGCATTGTTCATTGTTATTTGTTTAACGTCATGATTTACACACAAGGTTAAATTTATGGTACAGAAGTTAGATGGAGGTGAGAATCTGGTATACCCAGTTTACCTAGAATACATGTTTTTGGATTGTGGGAAGAAACTGACATGGACATAATGAGAACCTGCAAACTCCATAAGAAAATTACCCAGGCCACCTTACCTTGCTGATTTTAGTGAACAGTACTTGCACACTTAGTCCAAAATTAGTCTTAGATGTTCAGATTAAGATTAATGTAAAGCATTCAATTTACATTCTCTTGATATTTCTTAAAATTCCTGGCAATGCTTTGTGCTTTATGGATTGGGTCATGCATAATCCTTAAAGATTCTGGCTAGAACGTTCCATCGTGTTTCATTTAATCTTTATTCAAAGGGGTCAAATTAGAAGTGAATGTCTTGTCTCGGGTCACTTGCATAGTTACACCATGAGTAACTAAAACCCCTCGATCTTCTTCTTCTTCTTTCGGCCTCTCCCTTTTATCAGGGGTTGCCACAGCATGTCAACCTTTTCCACCTCACTCTGTCCTCTGCATCTTCTGCTTTCACTCCAACTACCTGTATGTCTACATTGACCACATCCATATATCTCCTCTGTGGTCTTTCTCTCTGTCTCCTGCCTGGCAGCTCCATTTCTAACATCCTCCTACCAATATATCCACAGTCCCTCATCTGCACATGTCCAAACCATCTCACTCGGCTTTCTCAAACTTGGTCTCCCAATTTTTCAACCTGTGCTGTCCCTCTTATGTTCTCATTCCTAATCCTGTTCATCCTGCTCACTTATAATGAGAACCTCAACATCTGTACAGTTAATCCTAAGTATCTGAATTCCTGCACCTTTGAGACCACTTTTCCCTCTAGCCTGACAGTTCTACCTTTCTCCCTCTCATTCACACATGTATTCTGTCTTACAAGTGTTGACTTTCATTTCCCTCCTTTCCAGAGCATACCTCCACC
>JAOUQV010000015.1:11845596-11862951 GCA_028565295.1 Aspidoras spilotus | reverse complement strand
AGTGGGTGTGAAAGCAGAAGATGCAGGGGACAGAGTGTGGTGGAAAAGACTGACACGCTGTGGCAACCCCTGATAAAGGGAGAGGCCGAAAGAAGAAGAAGAAGATTTTATAATACTATGTTTACAGTATTCAAAGAGAAACTGCATCTCTTGTCTCGTGTTGCAGAAATTTGTCAACTAATTCAGACTAATATCCACTCAACTTGGTTTCATTATTTTATCAGACATTAGACCCTGTGCAGGTTTGAGTTAGAGGAAAAGGACTAACTTTCTCCTTATATCAAGCATATAGGACTGTACTGTCAGCATTATCGTCACAGATGGCAAGTGACACAACCTGAATTCAGTCCCAAGCCATACATTTCCCTTGCTTATTCTACCTTTACAGAATGTGAATTAAAGTAATGTTCATTCTTTTTATGCAGCAAAGTGCACAGCTGGAGTCACCGCTCATACACAAGAACTGCAGCAACTCTCCCCACATCCTACTTGAATTGGGATCCTGAAACTGATTATATTATAGCATTAAATATTTAACGACTCATGTTTGGTGAAGGGCATAATGCACTTTAAGTAACATATTCTTCGTGCATATTAGAAATGAAATTTAATTCAGTGCTTGTCCACCAGCCCAAAACCTGGAACAAAATAACACAGCACAGCAGAAAGGGGCTTCCTGCTGACTACAATAGCTCAGTAATCAGCTGTAATGTCTGCATGTGTGTGTATGACTGTCTGGCTTCAGCATAGCATGTTAGTCTAGAAAAACATGTCTACGGAGAAAAATGTGAAAATCACCCCAAATATAATATTGCTCTTTGAATTATCATCTGATTTCTAGCTGTCATAATGCTTTGTGTATGTTTTTGGCAGCTGCAAAGTGATTATGAGCTTTTTAACCAGTAGCTCTGGCAATTCTCACCTCATCTTGACACATAGCGGAGCTGGCAAATGTTTGCACAATGGTTTAATTAAGCCTGTTACGGATTAACTTGCAGAAGCCCGGGCAGATAAAGCATATAGGTTTCTTTTAATAAAGAGCTTTACTAATGTACTAAATAGGGAACTACCTAAGATTTGCATTTGAACAAATTATATACAATTAATCAGACTATCAGAAAAGGACATCATATAACAAATGAAGATATTAAAGGGAGCTGCTCTCACACCAGCTACTGTACCTGCATATATACATTGACCACATCCATTTATCTCCTTTTGTTCTTCCTCTCTGCCCCCTGTCTGGCAGCTCCATCTCTAACATCCTCCTACCAATATATTCACTGTCCCTCCATTGCACATGTCCAAATATTAGTCTACCCTCTCTTTTTCTCCCAATTTTCCACCTTGTTCTGTATCTCTGATGTTCTTATTCCTAATCTTGTTCTTCCTAGTCACTCTCAACGAGAACCTCAACCTCTTCGCACTTTCAAGACATTTCCATACCTCTACCGGTATATCTTCAGGTCTGACTGCCTTTACCTTCTTTTTCAGTTTCAAATCTTTCCTCACTTCATCCTTGCTAAACTTTGCTACCTCTGGTTTCACAATGTCTGTGCCTTTCAATCTTCTTTCCCTGTCATTCTCTGTATTCATCAGCTCCTCAAAATACTACTTCAAACTTTCCCTCACCCTCTCCTCACCTGTCATTAAATTTTTATTTCTATCCCTGATCACCCTGTCATTTTGCACATTTCCATCTCTATTTTCACTCTTTCTCTTGCCAGCTGATAGAACTCTTTCTCTCCTTCCTTTTCAAAGGTCTTCTGTTTGCTACCTCCCTCTTTGTCCTGTGCTGCATCTCCTTGTACTCCTGAGGACTCTCTTCAGGCTTTAGGCTGTCTTAATTCTTCTTTGCTAAACTACTAAGTAACCTCTTAAACTTTCTTGTTCCACTACAATTTTTTTCTGCTGTCTTTTGCCGGTCCAGATGATGCACCAAGAAGTACCATTCTGCCTGTCTTTCTAATCATTGTTACTGCTGCTACCCAGTCATCTGGAAATTCTAACACCAAAAGCCTTTCTCACCTCCTCTCTGAACTCCTGACAACATTCTTCCTTTCTCAACTTCCATCACTCCGCTCTGTCCTTGCCCTCGTCCTCTTCCTAACCACTATCCAATGCTAACTAGCTACACTCTCTCCACCATTTTACCCTCTCCAATCTCTTTCAAGCAACCTTATCTTCACAGATAAGTAATCAACCTGTGTGCTCCTGCCTCCACTCTTGTCGGTCACCCGCTTATTTTGGAAATATGTGTTTACCACATCTATTTCAATCCTCTTTGCAAAATACACCACCATTTGTCCTTCAAGGTTCCTATTCTTAACACCAAACCTGCCCATAACCAAATCATCATTACTGTTGTTTCCTTCACATACATTCCCATATAAATCTGCACCAATCACCACCTTCTCTTATCCCAGGAAATGCTCTCTTCCACTTCGACTAGCTTCCTCCAGAATCTCTCTTCCTCCTCTAACTGTGGTGCACAGCCACTGACAACATTCACCATTACACCCTCAATTTCTAACTTCAAACACATTACCCTATTTTACACTCATTTTAATATTCTCTGCATAGTCCACCTTCAGTACCACCCTAACTCCATTTTACTTCCTATTCATGATAGAACAGTTTAAAACCAAAACTCTGTCTGTCTGCCCCCCTTATCTCTCTTTCTTTTTAAAGCATAGCATAAATCCAGGAGATGAAAATGTCATGGAGCAGGTTCGTTTTGCAAAGAGGTTTTGATTGCCATGCGTGTGTAATTGATTGTTCCAAGGACATGGGGAAATCTAAAAATGTCATAACAGTCTCTGCTTAGGTCGCTCCTACTGCTAGGCAATCAATGTGAAGTAAAAAGCACTATTGATTGGTGTAGGGCGAAGAAAAAATACACTGTAGTCTGAGACGGGCAAGCAAGCCCTGGTGAAAGTGCCCTTTCAGTGGAACCTCGAAATGAGAGCATCTTGTGTGAAGATAGTGTTACCTCTTGGGCTTGGATGCTGCTGCTGTTTCTTGGACACAAGCATGCTCTCAGTGGAAATGTTACAGCTATAGGGATAGATGATATAGCAAATAGTAGCAATACTAACAGAAGGTTCCTTGCGAAGGACACAGAAGAAGCAGGGGGTGGTGAAAGTGCCCACTGTTTCACAAGCACAAATGCAAACCTAAACCTTGATAGATCCACTTGTAGCTTGTTCCAAAATTTACAGTCAGAGTAAAATACTAGCAGCATTACTATAGGAGCAGTTAGGAGCACTTGTAGTTATGAAAATGTAAAATAAATACTACAAAATTCTATAGCTTCACAATGGTTGATATGCTGGCAGACACTTGAGTGCCAAGATAACACAGGCCTTTCAGGACCATTTCACAATATTTGTCCTCGAAAGGGGATTTGGATAGAAAGTTCATATCTGGTAATGGGCATTATTTTTGTTTGTATGTACTTATTGCTATTATTGTTATTAAAGCAGTGATAAAGACGTTAATAAACCTAGGATGTTCAAAACCTTTGGCTCACCCTTTTACAGCTGTGTTCAAAATAATAGCAGTGTTTAAAACAACAATTCTAATTTATAAAACTGAAACTAAAGAAATAAATATAATAGGCTGTCAGCAGATTTATTTGTTACTGTAATACTTACAGAATAAACTAAAATTTATTTACAGATTTAGGTTTTTTCTGTTTATCACTAAACTAATATTTAGTTATATATCCTTTATTACTGGTAACTTCTTTAGAATGGAGTAAACTAACATCTAACACAAACGGACTGGACAACATTCCACAGTTCTTTGCATCAAAACAGCATTTCTTGCTGGTCTGGAACCAGGATGTTGCCTGAAAAACACAATTCAAAGGCTTTTCTTTGTCATATTGTTGTATAAGGCAACATGTAGTATTTCAATATTTTGGTTCTTTGTATGCGTAAAATGGGCCAAATATATCCCCAAACCATTATGTTTGATTCTTCATGTTTTACAGACATGTTTACAGACATGTATTGTGGCTTAAATTCAGTGTTGTATTTGGCCTTTAGAATCAATAAGAGCAATCTTGCTGTCATCTGTCCATAGACTTCTCTTCTGGTTATTCTTTAGCAAACTGTTATCTTTTTTAGGCAGTGGTACATTATGAAAGTTTCTTGCAAATACTTTTTGTTCATTTAGGTGTCTTAAGATTGTTTCAGTACTCACTTTTCCTATCATATATATTTTTTTTTGCAATTTTAAAGCATTTGAGATTAGTTTAGATGAGCAGAAAAATATGTTTTGTCTCTACTCTTGTCTCTACTAGTCCTTCATAGCAGTTTGGCCAGCAACCAGCAAGCTCTTGAAATTTAGATCCTGTTGTGCCAAGAGTTCGTTCCAATGGATTAAAGTTATAAACACTACAAGTGGCTGATTTATGACATACACCTTAGGTTTCCTGACCTGTGCAGATATAAATTAATTTTGACACAGATTGGATGGTTTACATGTGTTTATGACATGATATATCTTAGCATCAGCATATCAGCCTCCCTTAATTTGCGAGCCTATTTAAATCGAAGGCAGCCTTCTTGAGGTTTTGAAAAAGCACAAAGCACACACACAGTTTAATATTATCACTTCACCTGTTAGATATTCCTACATTTAAAGATTTACCCACAAGGGTGCTACTTGCACTTATACATCACTTAGGCATAATTAAAATACAGTAATATATGGGTTAGTAAGTAATAATTAACACTAATACAAATGTTCACTGGCTTAGTTAAGTTTTGCTTTATTGTTTTATTTAACCAAACATCAGTGATTGATGGTGAGACCCGGGGTAACTACGCCAGCTGTGGGTATTGTCCAAACTATTAATATGTTGAGGGCCTGTGCCTTTACATATGATCCTGTATTCCTGGCTACCTGCTTCTTTGCATAGATAAGCATCTGACAAAATAATGCACACACTTACAAATAGCTTTTGGAGGAAAAAATATTAGAATCTTATAAGACTTTTGGTTATTTTTTGTTTTGATGGCTTTAAAACACAGCAGCATATTCACCTCATAATGATCATGTCTAATCAAAGTTGTGCCAACAAAAAATAATCTGTTTGAATTTAAATAAAACAGTTGAAGTAATTCAGGATTAGGTTAAAGGATTTAGGTTAAAGTACATGTCATGGTTAAATGCATTGTCCTTATGTGTAGATCAAAAAAACGTAATCCTCATATAGTTGTATTTAAAACGTGAAAAAATATTTAGTCTTTATCTCAGATGAGTTTTAACTTGCACTTGTAGATGAAGTGATGAAATGTGTTAATAGAGACAAAAGGGACTGGACTGCTGCTGAGTGGTCTAAAGTAAAGTTCTCTGATAAAAATCAAGGTCCCAGTCTCTGGAGGAAAAGAGGAGAGGTACAGAATTCATGTCACTTGTGGTCTAGTTTGAGGTTTTCACAGTCAGTTATGGTTTAGGGAGCCATGTCATCTGCTGGTGTCGGTCCACTGTGTTTTCTGAGGTCCAAGGTCAATGCAGCTGTCTACCAGAAAGTTTTAGCACATCTCATGATTTCTACTGCTGACGAACTTTTGGGATATGCTGATTTCATTTTCCAACAGGACTTGGCACCTGCACGCAGTGCCAAAGCTACAAGTACCTGATTTAATGACCTTGATATCCCTGTTCGTATTTAATTCTTAAGGCCACTATAGGAGCTCTCATAACACCTGACCGACTCCATGCCATGCCACATTGCTGCAGTAATTTAGGCAATGTTTTTATTTTTTGTTGGCAAGCATTTCTAAAAGTAATTTTTTGTATTGGTCTAAGGTAATATTCGAATTTTCTTAAATACTGAATTCTGAGAAGAAGTGAAATATACACCTGAAATATATCAACATGTGTGTAATGGATGTGTATAGTATACAAGTTTTACTTTAAGAAAGAGATTATGGAAATAAATCAACTTTTTTATTATATTCTAATTTTATGACCAGCACCTGTATACCTTACTTCACCCAAATATTTCATTTGCTGCAAACAGAAATTATATAGCTAATATAGCTATATATTGATATTTTTTAAATATTTTTTTACAGTTTATGAGCCAGATGATGAAGTTGGTGCCTCTGAACTATTGGCAGAAGAGGAGGGAGAAAATGACATGCAGAATGAAGATGAGGGATATGAAAAGACCAGCACTAAGATTGCGGAAGATAAGGAAACAGACAACAAGAGCAGCTACAGCTACCAGAATTCTCCTGTCAGTGTTTTGTCCAATCAGGAGGTGGAGCTGGAATCCCATCTGAGTGATGGAAGTGACAGATTATCTGACTTTAAGGCTTCTTCACCACCAGAGGGCCTACGAGACAATGAGAATCATGGTTCAAAACCAAAAGATGAGATGAACAGCAGCCTTGAAAAAATGAAGGCAACTTATGTCAACTTCCTCTCAGATTCCTACTGGACAAATATTGGGATAGATTTTAAGGTTGCTAATACCAGCAGTAAGACTAACTGTGACAGCTCCAATGTAAACAATAAGCATGAATTTGACTGGCATCAGGATGCACTTTCCAAAACCTTACAGCAAACACTGTTTCCAAAACCTGTGTCAAAGCCAAACCTGTTCAGCTCGGTGCACCTGTACAGGCAAACCAGCAAAGCATGTGGTACAGTCTTCACAGGGGCCAGTCGCTTTCGCTGCAAAGACTGCAGTGCAGCATATGACACCTTGGTAGAATTGACAGTGCATATGAACAAGAGTGGTCACTACCAAGATGACAACCATGGCAAACAAGGTATTGCTTCCACTTCATCTTCCAAAAGTCGGAAGAGGAACCTACAAGACATGGAGGGCAGAGAGGATGCCCAGAAAGTGCTAAAATGCATGTTTTGTGGGCATTCTTTTGACTCTCTCCAAGACTTAAGTGTGCACATGATCAAAACTAAGCATTATCAAAAAGTGCCTTTGAAGGAAACTATTCCAGTTATCACTTCTAAAATAGTTCTACCATCAAAGAAGCGTGCTTTTGAAGCTACAAGGGCTTGTTCCCCTGACTCTACTACTGGTACTGTTGGCTACAGTGAAGCCCACGAGGCATTTGGCCTTTCAAATGCTCCCAACAACCGATATGGCTATCAAAATGGGGCCAGCTACACATGGCAATTTGAAACATGCAAATCTCAGATTCTAAAGTGCATGGAATGTGGACGTTCACATGATACTCTTCAGCAGCTGACCACTCATATGATGGTAACTGGACATTTCATCAAAGTGACAAATTCTGCATCGAAGAAAGGGAAACACTTAACTCTTGATCCATTAGCAATAGAGAAGATGCAGGCATTAGCAGAACCTACTGTTAGTGAATCTAAAGGAAAGAAAATAACCCCAAAAAGTACTGTCTCTGCTGCTAGGGATTCTAAAAAAACTTTACTAAATAAAAATAAACCTGTCCAGGAAGAAGAAAGAAATCAAGATGGGGCAGATCAAAAGTCTACTGATGCTAGTTTTAAATATCCATACCTGCGGGAGGAAGACCTGGAACAAGGAGCCAGTGGAGGGGGAGATATACTGAAATCATTAGCCAACACAGTGGCCACAGCAATTAACAAGGCTCAAACAGGGACTCCCAGCTGGAGTGCTTATCCCAGCATACATGCAGCTTACCAGATATCAGGCGTAATAAAGAATGCCCCTTTTTCTAACTCTTCTCCTATACATATTAAACAGAGTCACAGTCACAGATTAAGGCTCATTGCCCCCAAAGGAAAGATTTATCAGGGACAGGAGAGTTTCCAGGGACATCACAATTTGGACATCAAAAAGGAGAGTGGTGGTGCATCTGATGACAAAGAGGGGGAGAACAGCGAGTTTGATCTTGCAGAGAATGATGACAGTGACTGTCAGGATGATGATTCTTACTCTTCAAAGCTCTATGCAGACTGTGTAAGTGAAGAGAATGACATGATCAAAGGGAAGTTGAGCCCAGCATTTTCTGACACAGCCAACCTTTCACCAAGCCCTCCTGCCAGCAATGGGCACAGCAGTTCCTCAGACCTTGTCAGTGACTCTCAGGAAATCCCTTCTATAAACCCTTTAAGTGCACTACAGTCTGTCCTGAACAATCATTTGGGGAATGCAAATAAGCCAAGGCAAGAAGGGGTTCACTTTCAACGCATCCAGCCTATATTTTCTAAACTAAGTCGAGGATTTGAGAAACCAGGCTCAATCCTTACATCCTCTGCTGTCATCAGGGCCAAAAACAACTTGATGTTCATAACTAATGACCAGCCAATAGACTTAACAAAAAACAAACATAACAAAGTTAGCTCCTATATCTCATCACAGTCCTCCACTCCTATGCCTCACAAACATGCACTGTCTGACATTGCTGATATGGTAAAGGTTCTTCCCAAAGCCACAACACCAAAGCCCTCAATACCATCTAGAGTGCCTGCAATTAAACTAGAGTCGGATGTGAGGCGGTTTGAAGATGTATCCAGTGAGGTGTATTCTGTTCATAAACGTAAAGGCAGGCAATCAAATTGGAATCCTCAGCACTTGCTTATTCTTCAAGCCCAATTTGCTTCAAGTCTGTTTCAGACCTCTGAGGGCAAGTATCTACTCTCTGATCTTGGTCCTCAAGAACGGATGCACATTTCAAAGTTTACTGGACTCTCTATGACTACCATTAGCCACTGGCTAGCCAATGTTAAATACCAACTTAGGAAAACAGGTGGGACCAAATTTTTAAAGAATATGGACACAGGACATCCGGTCTTCTACTGCAATGACTGTGCATCCAAGTTTAGAATGCCATCTGCTTTCATATCACATCTTGAATCCCATCTTGGTTTTCAGATAAAAGACATGAGCAAACTGCCTGTCGAGCACCAGACAAAGGTAATAGAGCCTGAACTAGCAAAAGTTTTCAGTGTTAGAATGACTGACGCACTGGTGTCAGAGGAAGACACTGACTCAAAATTTAAATGCAAGCTTTGTAGTCGTACATTTGCCAGCAACCATGCAGTCAAACTTCACTTGAGTAAAACTCACAGCAAATCTCCAGAGAATCATTCACAGTTTGTTGAAATGGACAAAGAATAGCTTTTACTATGTGTAGTTTTGTTGGTAATAACTGTAATTGATCTGCTTTTATATACTGTATAAATAACGGGTGAAATTATTTTTTCCATGTAGAATTAATTAGTATGCACATACATTGAACTGAAGCATTACATGATGCTAAGGATTCAATGACTCAATAGCTGAATTAGAAGAAACTGTAAGTAAATGTATTGTAAAAGTTTCTTTGCACTTTGTACAGTTGCATCACCAGTAATTAGCTGTATTATTTCTTGAAACATAACTGCAGATGGTTGCATGCGGTAGCTCTGGCTAGGACTATTTATTTGTACGATATATCAAGTTTTAATTGTAACATGTTAATTAAATGATGCATTAACTGTAGGTTATGATAATGATGATGCACCTGACTGGAAACACACGATTCCAAGATAACCACAAAAACCACACATTAAAATGCTAATAAATTGAAAGATAGAAACATAAATATAAGATACATTATTCTAAAAAATGTGTTACAATATAGAACATAAAAGCACTTTAAGAAATGTTTATTCACCGGTATAATCTCAGATTTGAGATGTGAGTTAACAGATTTAGACAACTTTGACATAAAGATGTCTCACCTCAATGTATAAATAGCACTGTGGAACAATGTGTCTCATCAAAAGGTAGATAGTGAGACAGAACATTCTGCACCTTTTATATGAGTAAGAATAAACTATTAACATTTTTCTGCCTGCCTTACTGAATTTATTTTTTTGTCTGGCAACAAACTTATAATTGTTTTCCATAGAAGTAGATAAATACACTATTTTTCCAAAAATATTTGCTCATGTGCCTTGACTCACATATGAGCTAATCAATAGGGTTTAATATGACATCAGTTTACCCTTTGCAGCCAGAACAGCTTCAACTCTTCTGGGAAGGCTGTCCACAAGGTTTAGGAGTGTGTTTATGTAAATTTTTGACTATTCTTTCAGAAGCGCATTTGTGAGGTCACACACTGATGTTGGATGAGAAGGCTTGGCTCTCAGTCTCCACTCTAATTCATCCCAAAGATGTTCTATTGGGTTAAGGTCAGGACTCTGTGCAGGCCAGTCAAGTTTATCCACTCCAGACTCTTTCGTCCATGTCTTTATGTCAGTCATGTTGGAAGGGACCAGCTCCAAACTGTTCCCACAAAGTTGTCCAAAATGTCTTGGTATGCTGAAGCATTCATACACCTGTGGCCATGAAAGTGATTGGAATACCTGATTCCAATAATTGGCTAAGCAAATGCTATTGGAAAAATAGTGTATATATCGAAATATCATTTGGTCAAATGTTGGTCAATTTTGCTCTTATTGTACCACATTTGACTGGTTTGTTGGCTATGAGCCATAATCTGCCAATCTGCTAGTGCGTAAAAAATCTTATAAACCGGTATCCTGTTACAGCTATTATAACATGCTCTGTACTGAAATATACTAAAACAAGGTTAAATATACACTGGACATTTTACCTGTTGGCAGACATTCAGACAACAGTCGCTATTTCTCTTAAAGTTTCTTTTTAACCACTATTATCTTAGATACATTTAACCTTCATTTTATTACTGCCTATGCTATGAATCGTGCCTTTATCATAACAATTAAAAATATCTCACTCAGCCTCTCTCGTTTCAGAGCTATTAAAGAATAATTACCCTCTACAGTACAAAAGTACAAAAACACTTTATGCTTTTTTATTTATTTTTTCTGTAGTAGTCAAGTCCAAATTACTACTCTCTATCATATTTGTTTTATAACTGAAACTGACATTCAATGGCAAATGGGTGGAAACATCTGTGCTTTGGCGATTTGAGCTTTTTAATACCAACTTTCCCCTCCATTGTGGAAAATGAGGAGGCAATCATGCCATTCATCAGATGACTCCTAATGCAGTTCTAGTGTTCAGCAATAATTCCACATTGCATTTATAATTGCAGGCATAGATCCCACACCTCAGTGCACAGATTAAAGCCATAAATTATTTAATGCCTTGCTTTGCCAATGGATCCACAATTCCCCTCTGTCAAGGCATTATTCTTCAGCTTAGCAACTGCTTTTCAAATGGAAGCCAGAGGATGATTTAAGATAAAGTTGAATAATATGACAAAATAAATGCAATATTCCTGCCATTTGTGTTCCTTAATTAAAACCAAGAGTCTCTGAAGTGAGTCGTCAAATCTAAGTGTGCCAGTAAGTCACTAGCTAAGTCATTTAGCCTTTTGCGCTTAATGGGGAAATGTGAAATGACCATGCTAGTGGATGGGCATTTGTGGCATGAGGGCATTTTTAATGGCTTTTGGAGGTAGCAACCCAATGTCAGAAATTCACATTAAGCCACAGAAAGAATATCATTTCATCAGTGTGTGTGAGGGCAAGGAAATTAGCTGTTTCTAATATTAATTAAGGCTAATAATTCAAAGTCATTTGAGATTTATTGCCACATTAAAGCCGAGCTCAAAACGGATACACGATCATGAGCTAAAACAACCCAACAATTAATTGTGCAATTTACAGTAAAGTATGTTTGCTTGCAAAGTACAGCAACAAACAAGGACTAATAACAATAATTAATAAAAAATAAATAAACGTGCTGATTATTATACTAAAAGCACAGACACACCTATAAAATATATCATTTTTATTAATGTTGCATTTCATAAACCTAATATTTGCATGTATAAACTATTTGAGAGTATGTATCCAAGCATTTGTCTCATTTTCTTGCAAATCGACAAACACAGACAGATAATTTTTGAATGCATAATATAGCAAACGGGCTCTAACTCCCCTTTTTTCTCCAGGTCTGTGTATCAGTTTGTCAGGTTTCCACTTGAAAAAATTGTCAGTCCCCCTTAATTAAGCCGCCAAATGGCTGTGTACATCTAAACAATTATTTAAAACCATGAGGAAATAAAATATTTCAACTGCACTAACTGGACTGAAAATCTACTCAAATTTATTGTAAATGCTATGGAGCAAAAAAGTGTCGCTGTGAAATGAGCACAAAAATTTTTTTTTGATTACTTTATTGATCCCTGGAGGAAAATTTTAACACATTCAGTGTGTGAACACCCGGAGCGGTGTTCACACATCATTAGAGGAAGAAAAACATTTGGCCTGTTGAAAGCCATTCAGATGTACAGATTGGCACTATGACACTTGGAGATGGGAAGTGTATGGATCACACCTGCAGCACTGGCAGACCGGCTATGTTTGATTATGTTTGGTCAGCGTACTCTGGCTTTGTTTACAGGTTGAGAGGGAATGGCTAAAATCTGTTAGAGTCGTTGCTAATTCATGTCACAGTGAGTGGCATATAACCTGGGGCAACCAGAGCCTGTCAAAGCTATTACAGACTTACATTAGACTAACATCCCTCTGGTGCACCCCAGCACCTTCCTGCTTGTCTTTCCGAGCATTACACCTATTGTACAGGGTTGTTGATGGAGAAGTATAGAGGAGGTCAGAAAGAGCTACACTGTGTCTTTGTGGATTTAGAGAATGCTTATGATAGGGTGCAGAGGAAGGAATTGTTGTTCTGTATGAAGAAGGCCGGAGTGGTTGAGAAGTATGTTAGATTGGGCATGACAGTAGTGGATTGTGCAGTAGGAGTGACAGATAGCTTTAAATTAAAGGTAGGACTAATCTGAGCCCCAAGGTTGTGACAAAAGGTTCGAGCAAAAGTGAAAGGAAAGGTTTATAAGAGAGTAGTGAGCCCAGCCTTGTATGGTTTGGAGGCACTGACTAAGAGACAGGAAGCAGAGCTGGAGGTGACATTTTAAGATGTTAAGGTTCTTGTTTGCAAGTGACCAGGATGGACAGGATAAGAAATTAGAACATCAGAGGGACAGCACAGGTTGGAAAATTGGGGGACAAAGTTAGAAAGGGCTGATTGAAATGGTTTGGACATGTATAGAGGAGGGACAGTAGATATATTGGTAGAAGATGTAAGAGATAGAGTTGCCAGGCAGGAGGCTGAGAGGAAGACCAAAGAGGATATATATGGATGAGGTCAATGTAGACATGCAGGTATCTGATGTGAAAGCAGAAGATGCCGAAAGAAGAATAAGTACAGGGTTGTTGACAGATCTCAATAGGAAATGTCAAAACTAGTTTTTGATGCATCATAATACATTATTTACAAGTTTACTTTAAAAAATACATCTAACATTTACTCTACACTATTAGAAAACCTGCACAAATATTCAATCAGCCATTCTTTTGACAGCAGCACAATGCATGGCTACGTATGCAGTTTTGGGCTATGACCTGCTTTTGCATGTGAATAGATTTGAATTTAATCATTCTTTCATTTTCTATACCCACTTAATCCTAGTTTTAGGCTCACAAGGAATCCGGTGCCCACTCGGCAACTCTGGGAACAAGGGCAGAAACAACTCTAGACAACTCTAATGGGCAATTTAGAGACACTAATTAATCTAAAATGCATGTCTTTGATATAAAGTAGGAAACCGGAGTACCCAGAGAAAACCTGCACGAACACGGGGAGAACATGCAAACTCCACACTGAAATTTCTAGAGTCGCCACACCCGGGGTTCGAACCCGGGATCTTCTTGCTGTGAGACAACAGCACGTGCTGCCCATGTAAAATTATTATGTATAAAAAAACATTTAAAATGTGTTTGAATAATATATTTATTCTAGGATAAGTTTTGTATTGGTGTTCACGCTGATTTTGGGTGATGTCAGCTTCAGTTAGAGGCGGCACTGTGCCCTGGGCTAGGCACACTGAAGCATCTGAGAGATGCACTGATAATCAGGTGTGAGTTGTGCTCCATCCAGACGTCTCCTTCTTGCACTCCCTACCTCTTACACACATGCCTCTGCTTTCCAGATGGACTATTAAAACTCCTTAAAAATGATGTTATATGATTTAAGCAATACCGATTAAAAAGAATTATCATAAAAAGTGTATCATAAAAATTATATCCCCTGGTTGTGGCAGTACCAGCACTAGTCTTCAGTGTGCATAAAATCCTGACTAGAAATGAGTATAATTGCCAGAAAAGACATGTTTAATCTGCCAATGTAACGTTTATAATGTGTGCATGATGTCATGCTCAATATGTGTATTAAGTCTACGTTAATGTCTGATGTAACATGGGATTAGGTGCATCATGTTTATAATTAAATGTTTTTAGTAATAATTATGCCACAATCCACACACTCTCAAATATAATTTCAGCTGCTTGTCTTAATCAATTGTTTGCATAATTTGCTTTTGTATTGATCCTAATGTTTTAAGGTGAGTAATTACAGTTGCAGGCGCATGACAGAAGAATAAAGTAGAACAAACCACGAGATATCTGACTGAGACTAAGGTTTAGACTATGATCCATAATTCACTGTGCCATGTTTGGCCAAAATCCAACCACAGCATCTCAGCACAAACGCATCAAGACTGTTGTTTTTCAGCTACATAACCTGGGCACCTCATTATCATTAGGTAAAGCATGAGCTCATCTGTATACCAAAGTATTTTATAGTCAAATGTTGTTGCCATTCTGAGGCCTAAACCAGAGGCTGCAATACATTTGCTGAGACTAAGTTTCTAAAATGATTTTACAACAAAATGATTTTAGAACAAGATCCCTCAAGAATTACTCTTTGAATGATTTTGTAAATAAACACATAGGATGCCTTAGTGTTAAGGATAACGATCTTGAAGTCTTCAAACATATTTCCTGTGTGTTTTCTGTAGAATTACTCGAATTGAGTGATGCCCTGCCTGAAATTTTTAAGCAGATTCTCACAGGTAGGCAGTATCAAGCGAGATTTCTTTTTGTCTGCCCCAGTGATAAACATGAAATCAAAACGGGATGAATATTTAAAGCTCTCTATTACTTGTCAATCTCATAACAATGGAGACAATAAAAAGAGGAAGCTTGAAGAGGAAAATAGCAACCACCCTAAAACTGTTCACCATGACAGTTTAAAATAGCATGATGAAGAGCTGTGAGAAAGAACCTGCACTTTACTTATGTGACTTTCTTAATGTGAAACATTTGAATAAGGAATTCGGGTGTGTTTTAGAAATATATAAAATAGAAAATATAATGGGCCATGCATTATTATGCAAGATAATCTGTACTCCCTTGGCTTTAATACAATACAGGGTATGAGCCATGTTAACTAATATAAACACATTGTTATCCAGCTTATAAAAGGACCACTGTGAGGCAGACAGAATTTTTTAGTGAATGTGATACCTATCTGTTTCATTACAACACATCAGCATTAGAGACTGGATTTGACCATCTTCTTCTTCATCTTTCTGATTTTTCCCTGTCACCAGGGGTCGCCACAGCGATTTCCCCGCATTAGGATCTGGCACATGTTTTACGCCGGACGCCCTTCCTGAGCCAACCCTCACCCTTTCAGGCTTAGGACTGGACAATTTAACTTCTACAATTCACCTAGAATGACAATTTAGCATTTCCAATTTACCTAACATTTGTCCATATTCCACAATAATTTGACAGAATTGGCTATTAGTAACATGTGTGTTGCTAACTCAGTGACCTCTGTGAAGTAAGTATGCTTATGAGTAAAATTATATAATAATTATATATTCTGTATATGACCACTGAGCAAGTCTACAAGATAGCCAGAACAGTAAAGGAGTTACTGAACCACATCAAATTAAGATATTTTACTATGGTCATGTGATGAAATACCACATGACAGAATTGGAGGTCCAAAGACGTGGATGATAATATTAACCTGGATGGACAACATCATGACGTGGACTGGATTATAAGAAGCCAGACAGCGACAAGTAACACAGGACAGACGGCATTGTAGAAGCTGACTCACCCATTCAGACAGCCACCGGAAATTGATGACAGCATATGGCATTACAAGACAAAACAGATATATCCATTCAATCCAATCAATATAATTTGCTGCAAAGGAATTTGATACAGCAGGAAATTTTACTGTAAAGGCAAAATGAACGTTTTCTGTAGGCTTTTAAGTGAGAAAAAAATTATATATTAAGCAGTTACAAGCTAGCAGATTACAAACTAGCAGCTGTTTTAACCTTTGTTAAAATTATAATAATGGTATAAGTTTAAAATTATTATTGCACTATATCTTTTAATATATAGTTCTGTTGGCTCATTGTTGACACACTGTCTACCCTTATAAGGGGCAGTGATCATGCTGTAATATGACTGATCTAGGAATATGAACACATTGTTATACCTGTTTAAAATATAGAGTTTAAAATGAATGAAGATTAATGTTGATGTTACGACGCTTTCGTTATTTTACGTTAGCGTCTTGACGGAGAGTAAATCACCTTTCTTCCGGTTGCTTGGGCCTGGTGTCTCACTGTGTGTGCGGGCATGTGTGCGCATGTGTATGTTCGTGCGCGTGTGCGCGCGCCGCCGGGGGCCTGACCTGAATCCCATTTTCAATTCTTGCGTTCATTGTAGAATGTGTATATAATGTGTGTGCGTTTTAGTTTGTTGCTGCAGTGTCTTCGCGTGTCGTGTTTTATTTAATTAATTATATTTTTCAGTTTTTTTTGTCTTCACAGCTGCTGGCTTCCGTGGACTAAAAAGGACATTTAAAAATATCTGAACCAGCCGCCACCTCTCCAAATGCCAACACCCTCACCTTTTGTGTTCTTTTTGTCTCATTGTGTTTTTTGTAAAATAAACTTTCCCCGAACTTCCGTCAGCGTTTAATGTTTTTTGTTTTCATTGCCGCCGCGTAACAATTGATGTAAATAAATTAGCACTATTTTTTATATATTCTTGTTATACATTCATAGCAATATTTGTTATGAGCAAGTATTTTGTAAATGTCATAATTTGCACATTTTATTGTCTACAACAATCTGAATTTGAACGTATAACATTGTATTTCCATGAGAGATGATGGAATGACAGCAGGCACATTCACTCTCATGCTCAGTGCACAGATATATTCAGATGAAATTTATGAGTAAGAAAGGCTGTAATTTAACAGGGCATAGATTTTAAATTAACTATATTAATATGAAAGCATTAAACTGAATAAACAGGAACCTTCAACTGCCTGAAACTCAACTGTCAGGGAATTTTGCAAAAGTTCATGTAATCTTCGACTATAATAACATTAATAATCATAATAATAAAATAATTATAATAATATTCTTCTTCTTTCGGCCTCTCCCTTTTATCAGGGGTTGCCACAGCGTGTCAATCTTTTCCACCTCACTCTGTCCC
>JAOUQV010000015.1:11809969-11820757 GCA_028565295.1 Aspidoras spilotus | reverse complement strand
GTTATTGAGTGTTCATAAAGAGACAACAGCTTTAACAGCAGGCGCGCCAACGAACCCATGTTTAATGGGTTTGTTGCACGGATAGATTACATTGATGATTTCTCTTATCTGTGGGTCAAAGACAGCGACACCACCGAAGACATAATCGAACATAGAATGAAAGTTCAAGAATTCGGCACAAAAATGCGTAAATAAGCAGCAGGTCGTAAAACCTCATAATTTTTATATCGACAATGCACCCGCATTTGTTGCTAGTATGATATCATTAATCGGCTCCCAGGCTCAATCATTTTGCACTGCGGTTCACAAGCCGGTCTCAGAGGTTCACACTTTCACGAACTGATCCACTTGGAGATTCATTCATATACGTGGAATCCAGTGAAGTCAAAGAGACACTTGAATGCGTCATCCAAGTACCAAAGAGCTACATCCCAAGTAAACTGAATGCTACCAAAGTAAAATATGGTGAGGTTGTTCTTCTGAAAGATTCCCAAGCCAGCAAGAAAGAAACAAACTCAGGTTTAATGATTTTCCTCAGCAGTGACAAGAAAATTCACAAAGTGAATCCAAGAGAAGTTTTTGTAAATTCTAAATATCTGCCAAATGGATCTTATGGAACACTTACAGAATGTAATCACGAAATGGACTGTTTGTTTTATTTTTGGACTGATCTCTCATGTTTTTGACCTTGTTTTTCACACGTATGATTTTTCTCTGTGTTTTGATGTTTTCTTGTTACATTTATTGTGTTTTTCTCGATTGTTATTAAACCTGTTTATTTGTGTATCTCATTATCCCACCCGCATTACAGAATACGTCATCATCATGAAGACGGCGGATGTTTCTGAGCTGTTTAAGACTCTTGGCAATCATGGACAATTACTCAGGGAACATCAAACCATGTTTTCCCGCATTACTCAGGCAGTAGGGGTTTTAACGCAGCAGCAAGGTGAGCAGCAACAGCAGCTTTCTTAGATTTCTGAGAGTTTAAAAGCAATCATCGCTAAATTACAGGCTCTATGCTTTCATACCCTGCCCCCCATTTCTGCACCGCTTATTTCTCCTTCTCACTCTTTCCACACCTTTTCCTATCGATTCTAATGTTTTATATGTTAGCAAACCCAATAAATTTGATGGTTTCCCAAGCTCCTGTCTGTTTTTTTGTTGCAGTGCTCTATTTTATTTGCCAATATTCCTCCGTGCGCAGATCAAGCCCGTATTGCATTTCTTACTTGCTGTCTAACAGCTAGAGCATTGGATTGGGCCACTGCGGTATGGTCTGAGAACTTCTTTCTCGTATTTGCCAGGGTGGATGTTCAGTTATTGGTGAATTATTATTGACAATTTGAAGGTTAACGTTCTAGATTTCCATCATCTTCCACTATTAAGGAGCTTTAAAGATTTTAAGGATTTGCTAATTTTTATTTCCAGTTTATTCAGAACTTTAGCAATATTTCTTCAGCCCTTACTGCTTTGCTTAGATGATCACCCAGAAAACTGGTGTGAAACTCATGGGCTAAACATGCATTTAACTCTTTAAAACAGGCCTATACTTCTGCTTCCATCCTCACTTACCCCGATATCAGTGAACCCTATGTTGTTGAGGTGAATGCATCAAAAGGTAGGGGTGGGAGCAGTACTTTCCCAGCGTTTAGGTAAACCATTTAAGCTACGCCCTATAGCTTCTGGAATTTGAGGAGTGACGTTACTGTCTCAAGGGTGCTGTTCATCCCTTTCTGGTACTCACTGACACCTGGCGAGTCTCGCACCTACCAGCTATTGGCAGGCAAGGCTATTGGTGGTAGAATAAGGCTTATGACATCAATCCGTTTGTGGCATCTTGTTCCATCTGTCACCAGTGTAAGACCCCAAGATTTCTTCTAGCTGGTAAAATAGTACCGTTACCTGTCCCTGTCCATCCTTGGTCCCATCTTGCCATTGACTTTGTAACTAATGCAGATGCACGTCAGGGTCTCACTATCGTTTTTACCTTGTGAGTTCACCTTCTGATCCCTCCCACAACACATTAGGGAGGAGTACTGTTATGCTTCCTCAATTCTGAAGGTCCGACAACGATCCAGAGAACAACGACTCCCGTACTTTGTCTTCTATGTCACATACTGAGCGTTTTCTTTTTAAACTAATTTCTCGTGTTTTTGACCCTTGCCCCCTTTTTCCCACATACAATTTTACTCTCTGGGTTTTGGTGTTTTCTTGTTCTGTTTATTGTGTTTTTTCCTGTCATTATTAAACTGTTTCTGTGTAAGACAGAAGGTATTTAACATATACACAGGAATGGTTTAATACAGTAGGTGGAGGCCATTAAATGATGATTTATGATTGATTTTCTGATTAGGTTTTTAGTTGGCAAATGTCAATACTAGTACCAGGCTGCAGGACCTGGACCTTACAGAGGTTGCACAGGTTCTCCAATACGTGCCATGGCTGAAAGTTTGCTGTGTTACCCACCCCTTCTAGTGTATAAAGGAGATTTCAGCAGACAGGCAGTTACTCTAGGAGAGCTATACAAGGCTCCTACAAAATGACATCCAGCTGGCTACTGGGGTGAATGTGTCTGACGAAGCAATCAGAAACAGGATTTATGAGGGTGGCCTGAGGGCCTGTAGCAGGCTCTGTGTCAATGGGTCAGTGATGTCTGGGGAAGCATATCTCTGGAAGGATGGACCTCTACAGGCTAGACAACTCACCCTGAATGCTATAAGGTATCAGGATAAAACCTGGGCTTTACCTGGTGTATTGACCGGCCTCATATGGCAAAAGTATGCAGGGAATGAGTTATCACTCAAATGAGGATGCGATTTCCTACTGAGTCTAGTTCATTTCAAGGTTTTATCCTCTCAGGGAGTTCTCCCTTGTCACTGTTGCCTTTGGCTTGTACATTAGGGATAAAAATATTTTATCATAAGGTTCTTGCTTTGTGTCAATGTTCCACAGTAAAACACATTATATAAATATAATTAAAATTGAATGAAACTTAATTGAATTAAAGTCACTCACATACATTTTTCCTGCTTCCAATCCATCAACTTTAAGAACTGACTGTTCACTTACTGCCTATTATAGCCCACGCCATGGTAGGTGCTATTGTAATGTTATACATTTTAAGGATTTTTAAGCTTAGTTATATCAGAATAAACTTTGATAACTTTTGATAATTTTTTGAGGAACATTTATGAACAATATGATTCCCTTTGTATACTTTGAATGGAAAATACAAAATGATGAAATACTAAATGCAGGGAGTTTTTCCTTGCCATCGTTACTCATCTGGTATAGAACGTTTTCTGTAAAGCTGCTTTGGGACAATGTTCATTGTTAAAACCACTTTATAAATAAAATTGAATTGAATTTAAAATGTGTTTATGACTTACCACATGATTAAACATTTTAATTCTTATGAGAATACAACCATATCATGCTAGACAGAATTTTCTAACACCGTCATCAAAATACTAACTGTATATATAAATATATTTTTTCTAGAAAGCTGTTCTTCTATCCATTAAATTTCCAGAGACTTAAATGTTATATCACATGGTTTACTGAAGGTACTCTACGTCTAAAAAATTAGGGGTTTTGGACGTATGACAGGAACGATGTATGACAGGAATGAGTAGGTAGAGAAAATGGTCAAGAGTGATGAAAAAAGGGGAAATTAGGTAAGATTAGTGAGACCAGCCTTGTTGTATGGTTTGGCACAGTGGCACTGACTAAGAGACAGGAAGCAGAGCTGGACGTGGCAGATCTTAAGATGTTGAGTTCTCTTTGGTGACCAGAATGGACAAGATCAGGATGAGAACATCAGTGGGGCAGCAGAGGTTTGGGAGACAAAGTTATAGAGGGCAGACTGAGGTACAGTGGATATATTGGTAGAAGGACTGTAAAGATCTGCCAGGCAGGAGGCAGAGAGGAAGACCAAAGAGAATGTGGTCAATGCCATGCAGGTTGCCAGTGTAAGAGCAGAAGATGCATAGAATAGATTGAGGTGGAGAAGATTGTGGCGCTGTGGCGACCCCTGATGAAGGGAGATGCTAAAATATGAAGAAGGAAGTGACCCATTTTACTCCAGTACAAAATTAAATGATCTGTTGCTATAAAGAGAATGAATGTGCTCTTTATTATCACAAAATTATACATAGAGAATTCAACTAATGGATAATAACCAATGCCTATAAAATGGTTTGTGGATGTCAAATCCAGTAAGTGGTACAACAGCGTCTACAGTAAAATGCGACTATTTACACTTATAGCAGGCTGGTAGACTCATGTATGAATAAAATTCTCATTTCAAATACAGATGTGGCTGCTTCAACAAAAGAATGCGCAAGCGTATGTTCATAATTAGAGGTAATTAATGAAGAGAAAGTGAAGACTCATTTGTATTTCAAATGATCCCATTAGCTCTTGTCATACCCATGTACACAAAACAGCTTGAGTTCAATTAGTTTTTTGTCACACAAAAGTTATTATATGCAGTGTGCAACCTGATGAGGTAGCGTCTTTCTAATTTCACTAGTTGATGGACCGTAGACAGTGGTAGCATTCATTCTGACCAGATTTTATGCATATAGATTTTCTTGAACTTTGAGATATTCCATATATGACAGGTCATTCATATACTGTCACTTCTCATATCTGGAATATATCATGTTATCCACCACCATCAGTGGTTGGCTGCCCGATGAGCCCCAGGGGACAGAGATAAGTTGCATCCCAATCTCTGTTACAGCCCCAGGGGGCTAAACCCAGTTTTTAGCATGCCAGGTTCTGGTCAGTAAATAGTTAACAAATAGCAACAGACTATATAGTGGCTGCCTAGTATAGTGGTCCCATAACAATTACTGACTGCTGGTAGATTATTTAGACCCATATGCTAGAGCTGGTGAATTTACATGGGGCTATAAGATGACACAGTGGGCAAGAAAACAGAATTAAAAAATAAATATTTCTAGCCATGACTGGGTTCATACTTCATGCAGCTCATGGCTGGGCGTGAATTTAGATCAGCCACATTGGGATTGCTAGGTATCCAGTGTTAGCCCACTACACTACAGCAGCACTAACATGAATATCAGCAGCTCTCCTTAAAAGGCAAATGAAATGAAAATAATAATAAATATAAGGACAAACAGACTAGGCATTTTTAAAACAACACAATTCAAAAAAGCCATGGCTAAATGGATAGGGTAGAGGGCTGAGGACCAAGAGATTGCCAGTTCGATCCCAACTCTAGGCAAGTCATGGCTGAATGCTGTTGAGCAAGGCACCCAACTCCTCCACTTCGCCTAAATGGGCCAGCACACTGTTCCGGGTGTTCACACCTGGATGAATTCATTGCAGAGAACAATTTCCCTCCATGGATCAATAAAGTAATCAAAAAGAAATAAGGAACCCATTTATAAAACCACGTGTCAAAATAAAAAGAAAGAAAGGAAAAATAATAAAAAGCGCTAGTACCTTTAAAAGCTTAAGGCTGCATGGTGAGAGAAAACATTGAAAATAAAACAACTTTAAAAATTAAAGACAATAGGCTAGGGAAGACAGAGAGACGAGTGTTTCTGAGTGATAAGCGTCTCAAAAGCAGCAGCACTTCAATTTAGACTGCTCGACGAGTCGGCAGGAATCACTAGAGGAAAAGAAGAGATATAGAGAGCTAAAATAATCGCACGTAATCTACCATTTTTTCCTGCCTCAGATTACCTCTGGGTTTCATCCCGTACCACCTCCCTGCACTTCTGCAAATAAAAGAAAATCTATTGGGGGCAGTTGTATGGACAGAAATAACTTGTTGATATAGGAGGTCAGAGAGGAACTGGAGAGTCAACAGAAACTCAAATAACCACTTGTTACAACCAAGGAATAAAGTTTTCCATCTCTGTTGAATGTACGACATAAATTAATGTTCTGAAGGCAAAAGAGGGTCCAGCCTTTACTAGCAAGGTATACCGAATAGGGTGGCCTGTGAGTATACAAGGCACAACACTCCTATTCTCTGTTCAGTTTCTTTAAGCTTATATGAACTAACAGGTCTAAGTAATGTAATTTTTCTTGCCTCCATTGTGTTATATTGACATTTACATTGTATAGTTAATGATGCAGCAGGCCAGTGGATAAAAAAATAAGGCAGTTAAACAGTGTTAAAATCATGTTTAACACGTTAATGTTTCTGTAATAAATTTTGTGAAATTTTAACGTGCTGGGTTGTAAGCCTTAATTTTTTGTAATATTGCATGAATATATTATAATAAATTCATAAATAATTCAGTAAAATGGAAATTGAGTCAAATTGTATAATGTTGTATTTATGAATGAATGAATGACCAACATTTCTTGCTGCTGTTAAATTTTAAAAGCAGCAATTAAAGTACTTTCCATTTTTCTCTATCGCAACCTTACCCCTTTCTTACTCTTTCTGTCATGGTGCTGCCTTTACTTAAAAGTAAGTAAAGAATGCTCCCTGGGGTTGCACTGGGACTGAGGCTTTGAGGGTTTTTTTTGTTACCACATGAGTTTATGTGGTAAACCAAGGGTTTATGTGGGTTTATGTGGGTTTATGTGGTAAACCTGCGGGGTGTAGCCGCTCCGGAAACACTAGCATTCGAAATTACACACTTAGCTTCACATAATTAGCTTGTCAGAAGTGGATTTTGTCATGCGATCATTGTTGAATGTGTGTTTTTGTGAATGTTTGCTCCATTTTTTTCATGTTTTATTTAATGTTCAACTTTTTTCTGTTTTAGTCTTTTACCGCTGCTGTCTTCAGAGGACCTAAACAGTCTTTCATATTGGAACCCTGATCCCGTTTCCTCATCTGTCACTTAATCCAGTCATGGACAGCTTTGTGATTTTTTTTCTTTTTGTACATGACGGCAATGCCCTGTAACACTTTTTTATACAACTCCAATTTCAATGAATTTGAAACATTGTGTAAAATATAAATAAAAACAGAATATGATTTAAAAATCATTTTCAACCCATTTTCAATGTAATACATTACAAGGTTCAAACCGATAAACATTGTTTTTTACAGTCATTCATTTATTTTGAATTTGATGCCTGCAACATGTTTCAAAGAAATTAGGACAAGGGCATTTTTACCACCATGTTACATCATCTTTCCTATTAACAACACTTAATAAGCATTTTGGAACTGAAGAGACGAACTCCTGAAGCTTTGTATGTGGAATTCTTGCCAATTGAGAATGCTTGGGAATGTTCCATAATTATTCATCTGATAAAGTAGAACATGATAATATTTTAAAAAGGGCAAAAAAAAGAGGTGATTGAAAAAACACAACTGAAATTCAAGAAAGAAAGACATGTTTAAAAAACATGTGTTGTAAACGGGAAAATTCAAATTTAAATAAAAAAATAAACCACTGGTGCCTTAACAAATTCCACCACATGAAAGGCTTCATGGAACAAAATAAAGTTAACGAAATCAGAAAATGAAATTTAAATAAAATAGAGAAAAAAGAAAGCTAGGGACAAGTGCTTGATGCAGCCAGCTTACAATAAGCAGTGCGTCTGATATACTCTATTAGAAAGTGCTCAGAGCAGCAGACTTCCGAGCAGCGCTTCTGGAGATGCTCAGCTGGTGAGTGCTCAGAGAAGACGGCTTCCTTGAAGGAGCGCATTTGAAAACAATAAAAGTACATCAGAAATGAAGCATGGAAAGGAGATGTGGAAAAGTGGAGTAAGGGAGAGAGAAAAGCTCTGTCGCACCAAATTCTACTACTTTCCCTACTTTCACCAGGTCTAGCTCCACAACTGCTTTTACAGAGCTGACCGAGGAGCGCCCATTTTCTCCTGATTGACCCTATGGCATAAGAAAAAAGTAGTGATTATGCTGCCTCCTATAACTGCATGGGCTTAGGTGACTGGCCACAAGGCAAAGCCGTAAAAGGTGGGTGCAATGCACTTTCACCCATGTCAATGCCCTCCTAGTCAGGCAGGATATCAGGAAAGCCACTTTAGAATGCTCTAAGTCCATTAAGTGGTGATAGTATGGGTTGGGGGATAGGTAATACAGTGTAAGATTAGAAGTATATCGCAAAATTTGACGTTGTTTTTGTCTGCAGCAGCATTACCTGTTGAAGCAGCTTTCCCTGGTGCTCAATGACAGCCTAATGATGATAAACACAGATTGTTAGCCCAATGCTGAGAAGGAGAGGAGGAAAGGAGATTGAGGGAAAAAGCTCTGTCATACCAAATTCTACCACTTTTCCTGCCTTAGATTACCTAGTTTCAAAGACCATACCGCCGTCCTGCTGTTCAGTGCTGTGAACCTGTGTCTATAACACTGTCTATAACGGTATCTCCATAACTGCTTTAATAGAGCTGCCTAGGAGGGCCCATTTGATCCTTATTGGTATTTCGCATCAGGTAAATGTTTTTTACGCCACCTTCTGCTGCTGCCTTTATGCAGAGTGGTTTTGTAAAGAATTGTAAGATAATCAATTAATCATGGCAGTAATTGGATGCCAGGTAAGACATAATGCTGGAGCCCAATGAAAGTCATCCGTTGTACACATTTTCATTTGTCGGCCCACCCAACTTCTCCCTCCCAATCATCAGTGGGATCTCATGTGCTTATCCATGCAGATCTGTCTGACAGCCCAGTGCATCTCTGTCTTCCTAATTTGACAGTATAGAGTTGTTTATGGATATTGAAGACATTTAGGGCTCATTCGGGGGATGCTCAAATCATTAGCATAGGGCCTTAGAATTTGGATTATCTCCCACTACAAAATGTTGCCATGGTCATCCACGCAAAAATGGCGCTCTTTATAATTTTACACTCAACAGTGCAATATGCAGGTGTGTGAAAGATCCAGCCTAGTTAGTCAGCAGTGGTTCAATTAGGGGTATCTGGAATCTGAAAACTGCATTAAAATATTAAATATGATTTTTCTGCTTCTCAGGGATAATTTTGTTTTTTCAGCTTACATACAGGTACATATAAATAAATTAGAATATAATCAAAAAGTTAATTTATTTTAGTTATTAAATGCAAACAGTAAAATGCATACATTATATAGAATTATTACAAACACAGTGATATTTCAAGTGTTTATTTCTGTTAATGTTGATGCTAATGTCTTACAGCCAATGACAACCCAAAATCATTATTGCAGAAAATTAGACTATTCAACACAAAACACCTAAAAAGTCTTCCTAAGTGTTTAAAATGGTCCCTTAGTCTGGTTCATTAGGTTACACAATCATGAAGCAGACACTCTACAAGGAGGTTATGCCACAAAGTCATTGCTAAAGGAGCTGGCTGTACACAGAGTGCTGTATCCAAGAATATTAATGGAAATTTGAGTGGAAAGAAAAAAGCATGGTAGAAAAAGTTGCACAAGCAAACGGGATAAACATAGCCTTAAAAGGATCGTCAAGAAAAGGCCATTAAAAAGGTGTGGACTGCTGCTAGTGTCAGTGCTCCAAGAGCAACCACACGAATTCAGAACATGGGCTACAACTGTCGTATTCCTTGTATCAAGCCACTTATTACCAAGAGACAGGGGCAGCCGTGGGCTTGTGGTTAAGGAACCAGCCTTGTGACCGGAAGGTTCTGGTTCGATTCCAAGTACCGACAAGGCATGGCTAAAGTGCCCTTGAGCAAGGCACCTAACCCCCAGTTGCTCCCCGGGCGCTGTGCTGGCTGCTCACTTCACCGGTGTGTGTTTATGTGTGTGTGTAACTGCACGGATGGGTTAAATGCAGAGGACCAATTCTGCTGACATGCTACAGCTATAGAGCAAGACCAAATAAAATAAAGACTCTATCTAATGTGTATTTTCTTACACACACACACAAACACTGCAGAAACATTTCAACCCATCACTGCCTTTACTTATCACTTGCCCAGTGACATTGAACTTCCCATGCCCTGGCCACTGAGACACATCTCTGACCCCGCACAATCACTCTTCATCCTCTCTAACAATTTAGTAATGAAGTATTGATTTCCAGATTCCCCTCTTATAGATGATATTAGATTTGCTTTGATAAACTGTGTCAAGGCACCCTACTCTGCACTGTCCCTTTTTTTCCCTGCTGTCTGTAAAACAAAGTGCCACTAGAGAGATAATGACCGGGAAACATCGATGAACTCATTTCATCAATTTGTAACACTTGACAATGAAAAAAGACTCCCATTTTTCAGGCCAACAATGTCAAAGTTTATTGCTTAGGGTAGGGTCTTATAGGAAACTCGACATCTTTTCTGTAATCTATAGGCCCCTGTCTGCCACTTACTTTGAAAGGAAATGTTTGGCTACAGAGAAAATATTAGTGTTGCAGCTGGGTTGGCTTGTTGCACATGACCACCAGAGATCCATGCATCACGTCAGCAAATATAACAACAATGCAAAAACTCAGCCGTTAGGAGCTGGTGGAGAGGGTTTATGACATGCATAATTCATGAAGTGATGCTCTATCTTAGTCAAGCATACTGCTAAAAGAACAAACAAGCCAACAATCCTAGAACGTCCTGCAATTTCTGTACAGTTCAAAAGACTTAAGCCCAACTGATATGTTCATTTTTATGTATGTCTAGCATATCCGAAATGTAAAAACTATTTATGTTATGAGAAAATGTATATTGAGGACTTGAAAGTGAAAGTGATACATTCTGCCTGGCCCTCTGCATTTAACCCATCCGTGCAGTGAAACACACAAATACACACACTCTGGTGAAGTGAGCACACGTGCCCGGAGCAGTGAGCAGCCATCACGGCGCCCGGGGAGCAACTGGGGTTA
>JAOUQV010000015.1:11777873-11794295 GCA_028565295.1 Aspidoras spilotus | reverse complement strand
GCTTGTCCAATTTAGCCATGAAACCTCCCACACTAAAATGACAGGTGTTTCCGTTTCATTGTCTAACCCCTGTATATACCAAATACAGTCTCCTGTCATTTTCTCAGTCTCATATCATAGGCAAAGTCACATATCAAAACACAAGTTATAAACAATTTAGCATTTTTAATTTACCTAGCGTGCATGTCCTTGGACTGTGGGAGAAATCCTGAGCACCCGGAGAAAACCCACGAGAACACAGAGAGAACATGCAAACTCCAAACAGAAATTCCCATCGGGGGATTGAACCCAGATTCTCTTCCTGTGAGGTCTCAGCACTATCCACTGCGCCACCGTGCCACCCCTGAATTACATAATGTCACATATCTGATTAACACAAGTTTTAGTGTCTAAAAAATAGCACTTACAGCTTCCTAGACTTCTTATTTTGTTTTATAACTGCATTTATATATTTATATATTGGGACCATATTGGGGTTAGGACCAAGAGATAGTTGGATCAATCCTTAATGCAGTAACGTTCATGGTTAAAGTGCCATTGAGAAAGGCACCAAAATGTAACTCCAATTTCTACCTATGTGCTTCGCTATGAGGGGCTGCACACTGCTATAAGTACCTGTGTGTGCTAAGTACACTCTAGATGGTTTAAATTAATAATAAGTTACATATATTGCCTTTCGCAAACCCAAATGTTTCTTCACATATAGAGAACTGTTTTAACGTTTAAAATCACTTTCAGCCTTATATGACGAGAATAAGGTTAAATTTGTACACAAGGCACATGCACAGAGGAATTTCCCTACAGAATCATTAAAGGTATAAATTATTATTATTCAACATACAACTACACTGTGTAAAAACTGTAAGTGTAAGTTGCTACACTGTGTAAAAAAAAAAATAAATAAAAACAGAATACAATGATTTACAAACCCTTGAATCTGATGCCTGCAACACTTTCCAAAGGAATTGGGACGGGCCAAAAAAAGACTGGAAAAGTTGAGGAATGCCCAAAAAACACCTACTTGGAATATTCCATAGGTGAACGGGATAATTGGAATGGGTCATGATTTGGGTATAAAAGGCTGAGGTGAGGTTTATCACTTTGTGAACATCTGCGAGAGCAAATAATCCAAACATTTTAAGAACAATGTCTATCAACTTTCTTTAGGAAATTAGGAATTTTATCATCTGCTGTCCATAATATCAAAAGATTCAGAGAATCTGGAGAAATCTAGGCAAGTATGCGGTCACTTCGATCCCTCAGGTGGCACTGCATTAAAACATTCCATATTCAAAGTCAAAATAAGCTTTATTGTCAATTCAAATGAATCGAAAATATGTTTCTCACCAGTGATGACAAGACATTCTGACAAGACATATCCTGTAACTAAGCATCCACCTAATTCGCAAATTCTACGCACTCCATCACAGACTCTTTTTCAGTGTTGTTAATCAGATATAACCCAAATGAGGATGGGGTTTCCCTCTGAGTTTGGTTCCTCTCAAGTTTTCTTCCTCTTAGCATCTTAGGGAGATTTTCCTTGCCACTGTCGCCGTCGGCTTGCTCATTGGGGAAAAAATGAATCTTATTAAAGCTCAAATTTATATTTATTAACTGTATCATTCTTGTTAAGCTGCTTTGTGACAATGCTCCATTGTAAAAAGCGCTATATAAATAAAACTGAATTGAAAACTCTGCCAGTGGCGCAGCCTCTCTGCAGCACGCATTCCGTATGTCACAGAAACAGCACCACCACGTGATTTCTCTCATTTTACGAGAACCCGGTCAGCTCAATAGCATGCCAACTCCTCGAGTTATACAGGAATATTGTCTTTTAACCATGTTTCGGTGAAAACAAGCACACAGCAGTTACTCACTGTTTGATTCGCTGATCTCAGTCGTCTAATATAACCTAGCCCGGATACCTCCGCGCTTGCGCAGCTTCTGTTTCGTCGCTCACCGTATTTGGTGCCTCTTCCGTGAAGAAGATTCAGGCGGGTGCGGTGTAATCATAGGCCGATGGGGTAATCAGAGTTGCGCTAGCAAGTTCAAACATCCACGTCCAAAACATTGCAAATTTTGCTTTTGCAGATGTCGAACAGATGCTGTTGGCTGTACTTGTATTTCGATGTAGACAGAGATGAACATGTCTGCACGCACCGCCATCTTGGAACAAATCCACCAATTACTAGTTAAATCTACAACTCAAAGTGAAAGCCATATATCAACAACACCCAGAAACACCACCGGTTTCTCTGCACCCGAGCTTATCTGAGATGGACTGACACAAAGTGCAGGTACTAGACTGGCCTGCCCGTAGTCCAGACATTTTTCTCACTTAAAATGTGTGGCACATTATAAAGTGGAGACCCCAGACTGTTTAGTAACTAAAGTTGTACATCAAGATAAGAAGAATGGTAAAGAATTCTACCTACAAATGAGTATCTTCAGTTCCCAAAGTGAGTGTTGTTAAAGGAAAGGTAATGTAACACAGTGGTAAACACATCCTTGTCCCAACACCTTTGGAACGTGCTGCAGGCATCAAATTTAAAATAAGTAAATATCTATAAATAAAATAAAGTTTATCAGTTTGAACAATAAATAACTTGTCTTTGTAGTTTATTACATTGAAGATGGGTTGAAAAGGATTTGCAAATTTATAAAATGTCCCAACTTTATTGGAATTGTTGTATATGCTCAAAACGAGAATAACCATTGGAACAGAGATGCCAACTGGGCACAAGTTGGAGCCTGGTCAACTTCATCTGGGTTACCTTGAGGAGGGAGAATTCATTAATTTTCTTCCACTTAAATCCACAAGGGGTCACTGGCCAGCCAGTGGCAATCCGGCAACTCTGGGCACAAGCGCAGGAACAAAACTAGACAAGGTGCCAATTCATCGTAGGGCACATATGCAAACAGTGACACACAAATTCACACACTAAAGGGTCAATTTAGAGACACCAATTAACCCGTCATGCATGTCTTTGGAATGGGGAGAAAATGTGCAAACACAAGCAGAACATGCAAACCATACATAAATTCGTTCTTGCTTTGAGGCAACAGCACGAACCGCTGCACCACCATGCTGCCCAATAATTATCCAATTTTATATGATATTTTACTTTAGAATTAAGACATTAATTGAAAATGGAATTTGGTGAAAATCAGGTGTCAAGATGACAATGAGGTGCGAGTGTGGGTGCCATTTAATTCAAAGAACGCATATCTGGTAAAGTTTGGCCTTGGTGGTATGTATGTATGTTTTTTTTGTGTGTGTGTGTGTGTGTATGTATGTATATATTATTGTTAGTTATAGAATTATTTATAAGTTGTATGTTATGTACGTATTGTTATATTATTATTAAAATTGGAAAGAAACAAGGTGGATGTCTGGAGGAATCTGGAGAATCCCACAGTAACTTGAGAAACATAATTACTTGCTGTCCATGCGGCACAGAAATGTCAAACATACAGTACACAATACCAAGCATCATTGCTTTGTAATTTTCACAATCAGAACTCAGACATCGCCACTAACACGCATCATTGCTTTATTCGGCAACTGAACACTCAAGAGAGAGAATGGGGACACAGTAAAAAGTAGAGAAATGGTAAATGTACATGTTATGAGTATTACATTTTACAACAACCATGGTTTCCCAGAACTGGGGAAGGGCAAATCTGCTCCAAACAAAAAAATATATAAAAATCTTGTAGAGAAAGTGCAGAAATTTCAAAATAAGGATGGAATATTCAAAACACACATTTACATATGGTGCATATCAGTGACGTATCCATTTTAGCAAAGCAAAAATTATATTAAACACTGACAGAATCCAATACTGAAAAACAACTGCGTTTTAATTAACACATACTAAATAATATAATTCGATCCGAACAACCTTATTGGCCAACAGGTTAACCATCAACAGCAGGACTTTTGAACAGAAAACCCAAATGTGAAAAAGCAAAATGCCTTTTCAGTAACCTCTCAAAAACATTATAAAAATAATTCAAGTCTATCCAAGGTAACACACAAACTACTTCTAAATATCAGAAAATAAATTAACATTCTGTTGCTATGAAACAATGGACATGTAGAGTAGGTGGATAAGGTAGTTTCAGAAAAGCAGACACAAGTTGGTCAGTATATTCGCCACTCTCAGACTGAGAATGCCATAAATCACATCTTGCTTATCAAACAAATGACTATAAAACAGGCAGAGAGCAGGACATTAGTAGAAAAATAAATATTACATGCTCAACCATAAGGATATAAATCAAAGTGTGAGAAAACTGAAGCTCTCCATGAACATTTCCATCACAGTTCTTTAATCCATCAGACATGCCATGTCTGTGCGTCACAGTGAGAGGTCCCCAAACAAGCAAAGTCCCCAAACAAACAAAAATGTCTCAATTATGAGATTTAACAGCAGCTTTAATTTGCACAGATGGGGAAAAAAATTAATTACAAAGTCAAAAACTTTCAAATGCTTCATGGTATAAAGTCAGCAATTTTTCCACAGCCTCAACAGACACAACTTAAACATTTCCAAAATATATTTTAGCTCTCTATAGCAAACAAAAGTCAAGTTTATTTGGAGTAACAGCATTTAGATCAAATAGAAGAGGCACATATTAGATTAATATTAATGTTGTAAACAAATTTCATTTCGGCATCAAGATATTTGTTTACAACTGATGCATCCCTTTACAGTATATAGGAGTGTGTGTGTTTTGCATTAAGTGCAATACCACATTTGTACACTTGATCTACTGGAACATTATGACATGTAAAATGAAACACTTTTCAAGGACCATATCAGAGTTCACTCTGCTTCTTAACCAAGGTCGAGATAAGGAATGAAAACCCCCACACAGTCTTAATCACATCTTCGTCGCATATCTGTCTCTAGAAGTAGTGTCAGGAATAAATGTTTTTTTTTTCCAGGCATAGATCCCATGATTGGTCGATTTAGAACTGAGGGAAGAAAACATGGAAGGGGAGACATTAAAAAGAAAGTGTTAATCTAAAGAAACCTGGAATAAAAACCAGAGATGAGTGCACGTGCTAGTGAACTTGGAGAACAACAATATTACAACATGGGTCTGTTTAGTGCTCCAAATATTTATATAGTTTAAATATTAAAATTTGGACCTACTGGTGAAATGTTCTAAATGTCTGTTTTCAGGAAGAAAAGTATATTTTCCATAACATCAACCATATTTAAGTACATTTCAGCATTTACTATGGCTGAATAAATATACGCTAAATTAATCATTAAGCACTTTATGAATGTGAGATTTCTTGGTGCTAAAGCCTTAATATCAACTGCATGACTGATGAAATTTGGGGGGGGGGATAAATAAAATAACTGTTTTCCCACATAATCCCAGTCACAACATATTACAACTTTTAAAAATGAATACTGCGCCACCTACTGTAATTTTAAGAGGTGGAATCAGGAGGGTTGGTGTGGCTTCTCCGCTGAATGTTGTTACCAGTGTAATGCAAGAAGGGCAGTGTCCTGCTCCCTAAAGATACAGACATGCATTAATGCCACACAGTCAGCATTTTAATTTCAATTAGTTAACCTGCAGGAAGTTTTTTTTAAAAGGAACAACACAAAGCTGTTCTGTTTAAGACATTCAAAGAATCATTTTCATGTTATTTACAGGATTTGCAGCAAGAACCTAAGAACCATGAAGGGTTTGACTGTTGATTACACAATCATTCTGTGTTGTATATATTTTACAATGTTATGTCAAACTTATAGTTGGAATACATGCGTCACCATAAATAAGAAACAACTGTATTACATAATATTTCACAAGTGCGTACTTCAGTAATCCAAAAGAATGCATCGTCATGGATGATTCCTGATTTGCTTACCGGTAGATGATGTATTTGTATTCGCCGCATGGCTGGAGCTTGGGATAGTCGGATGGTAAAGTGATGCAAGCTCATTAGGCGTGTATGAACGCAGTAGGTTGATCATGTTTAAATTACTGTCCATGCTACTCTTTGATCCTGAGGATGGCACACCAACATTAGCCAAGGGCAGGACGTTTTTCACATTCCTGTTTGAGGGAAGCGGCATAATTCTCCCAGCACACTGTGAAGGATCGGAAGCTCTCGGTCTCTTGACGGAGGGTTCACCCAAGTCTGTTTGTGCCAGGTTCCTGAATCGATCAGACAGACATGGCCTGTTTTCTTCCAAGGGCCAAACAATGCCATTTTTAACTGAAACGGGCTTCTGTGAAATGGTTGGAGAAATAAATTTTCTGCTTGTTTCAGCCACAGACTCTGGAAACCAGGTTTGGGAACTTTTAACAGATTCAGGAGCCCTGAACCTCGGAGTTGCTTTCTGTTGCTCTCTCCGGGTTTCTTTTAAAAGGGCCATCTTTGAACTCACTGGTTTCTTAGGATCAATCCCTGGTACAGTCCTGTCATAACACAAATTCAAGTTCACCAAGAGCAAGACTGAACTGAAGTTTTGCATATGCATACACTCACTGGCCACTTTTTAGGTATATCTTGCTAGTAAAATGTTGGACCCCTTTTGCCTTAATTGGTGTTATACTTTCAACAGAGTTGGTATTCTACATTCCTTGGTTGTAAAGAGTGGTTATTTGAGTTACTGTTGCCTTTCTTCCAGTGTATACATTCTTTAACGTCCTCTCACATCTACAAGGCACTTTCATGTACACAACTGCCATTCACTGGATATTTTCTCTTTTTTGGCTCATACTCTGATGGTTGTGTCTGAAAATTCCAGTAGATCAACAATTTATGAAATACTCAGACCAGCACCATCTGGCACCAACAACCATGCACTGTTCAAAATAACTTAAGTCTCCTTTCTTTTCCATTCTAATGCTCGGTTTGCACTTCAGCAAGTTGTGTTTTTCACTTCTACATGCCTACATAAATTGAGTTGTGGCAATGTGATTGGCTATTAGATATTGGCGTCAACAAGCAAGTAAACAGATATACCTAATAAAGTGGCCAATAAGTGTATATTTGTATATACACTAAAACAAAAGGAAAATGGCATATGTATTCCACATAAATAGAACCCAATGTAACGGAGTAAAAAACAAAACAAATGTCAAAATATTATACTAATAACTACTTTGTGGTTCTCAAATAGTGTCAGACATGTCAACTTCCATTTTTAATGTGAATTGAAAGCTGGACAGTTCGTTGTCCCTTCCCTGAAGAAAAGCATCAACACTACTTGCACTGTGGTAAGATGTGAAACGGTCCTGAAATATAACATCATTGAACAACAAAATAAGAATAGTATAAACATTCCAGTGTACGCCTGTTCACCCACTTCCCCTGAGTATTGTTTATTAGATATATTGGTATGAGGATGTTAGAGATGGAGCTATATGGGTGTGGTCAATGTAGATATGCAGGTAGCTTGTGTGAAAGCAGAGGATTTAAAGGACAGAGTGAAGTGGAAAAGATTGACTTACTGTGGTGACCAAGATGAAAGGAGAGGCAGAAATTGTTTAAATTGTTACTTTTATAATAATACAAATAAAAATAGATACTTTATTGATCCTTTTTTCATTCATTCATTCATTTTCTATACCTAATCCTAAGTTATGGTCACTGGGAAGTAAGTGCCCACCCAGCAACTCTGGGCAAAACTGCAGGAACAACCCTAGACAGGACGCCAATCCATCATAAGGCGCGCGCACACAAAACCTCACACATTTACACACTTGCGGGCAATTTAGAGACAACAATTAACCTTCCTTGCATGTTTTTGGAACGTGGGAGGAAACCTGCGCGAACAAGAGGAGAACATGCAAACTCCACACAGACATTTTCAGAGTCGCCCCATTCAGGGCTCGAACCTGGGATCTTGCTGTGAGGCCACTGCACTTTTTACTGCCCCACCGTGCCACCCACTTTACTGATCCTCATAGGGAAATTCTTGCTCTGTATTTAACCCATCCGGGGGTGCGCTTAGAACACCAGTAGCAGTCCTGCCCCCTGTTGTGGCACACAGGAAGCAGCTGTGGTTGGGTGCCTTGCTCAAGGTGCCTTGGCACTTGATCCGTGACTTGCCTAGAATGGGATCAAACCAGCGGTCTTTTGATCCCCAGCCCTCTACACTGTCCACTCGGCCAGAGCTGAGCCCTCAAAAAAAAATTTACCATTCATGACTCATTACACTGGAATGTATGCAATTATGCCAACTATGTTTTTGTACATGTATTACACACTCTTGGAACAAACTACTGGTGTGCCTCTGCTTTTTGGTTACAACTCCCCCTCCAAATGTTCCTACTCCTCACTGGTTATTTAGTATTTTGCTGAACAAAAAGATCTTTCAGTCTAATCGCCAACAGCTGTTTGTTTTTAATGATGTTTTTTCACGACTTGTGTATTGTGACAAAAATACAAAATATGATTTATTGTAAATGCCTATAAGTTATTATACTAAAATGTAATGTAAATGGATTAAATACAGGCGGCATGGTGGTGCAATGTTGCCTCACAGCAAGAAGGACATGGGTTTGAGCCCCGATTGAGAAGACCCGGTAAATTCTTGTGTGGAGTTTGCATGTTGTCCTGTGTATGTGTGTTTCTGACATATGATGGCTTGGCACCCTGTCCAAGTATATGCCTGCCAGATGGTTACTAGCTGGCCCACAACTCTGTGTGGTTAAGTGTAAGAAAATGAATGATCGGATAAGATACCTGAACGGTCTAGAAGATGTTTCAGGTTGGGGTGTTGGGGATTTGGTCCGACGAGGATGTTTCCGGTTCATGTGAGTCAAAGGGGCTACGTCTTTTCCTTCAAGCGATGGAGGACAACCAGTGTAGCGCTTGAGCTTTACTGGGGCACGGTAGGAATTCTTTTTGGCATCAGACTTCTCCTTATGTATAAGTTTCCTGTGCATGAGGAGGACTTCAGGGTAGAGGGTTTTATAAGGACAGGAAGTGCAGGTGTTGCTCAGTAACATATTAATAGGTACAGATGCAGAAGCTAAAGATAGAGACACTTTAAGCGAGAGGTTTAATGGCGCTTCAGAGGATTCTTTTCCCTCTGCCTTTAGTTTGATTGGGAATGGACCGTTCACATATGGCTCAATAGGAAGATTGCAAGGAGTTGTTGCGGTCATGTTGCCACACTCCTCTTTGATGCAAGTAGCACTGATGGCAATGCCTGCCCTGCTGGGAATCGCTTCAGGTTTGACACGTCCACACACAGCATTAGGGGTAGCCAATTGTTTAGGTGCTTCTGAGGTTGGTTTGTCATCCATGGTATCAGGAGTGTCTTCCCCCTTGGCACTATTAGCAGTATGTGCAGTCACTGGAACATTGGGGATCTCAGTCAAAGGCTTATCTTTGTGACGTCTGTCCAGATGATACCTCAGTGAAGTCTTCTGAGCTGCAGCATAGTCACAGTATTCACATTTGTATGGCTTTTCACCTGGATAATGAAAGGCAGGGGCACAAGCAATTAGTTATGGAGCTTACAAATTATCATCACACTTTAACATGGGTTTATGTTTATTACTAAATTGGATAAACAGCGAGTCAAATAGAGTGGTGAGAAAATGAATAATATTTCAAGCAGTAACAACAAACCAATGCATAAAACCAGATGCGTTAGTGGCTCAGAAATGAGCAGATGAATTATGCAGCGCACAACATACCATAGATGGTTGATTAACTGGATGGTACATACAATACTATTCCAGCAGTCTTTATATAAAATATGTATAAATCAAAATAACTCAGGTTAGTTGCAAGTATATAAGAATGACCAGCTGTTGATAGGTAAAAACTGTTCGCTTTGGCAGCACACACCAACACATCTGACCATTTCTTATGTTTAGTGCTCCGTCAGGCTGAATTTCTCATGTTCAAATGCTCTGTTAGGGCGAATTTCTTGTTTTATTGCGCCATCAGGGTGAATTTCTCATGTTTAGTGCTTTATCGGGGTGAATTGCTCATGATGTGTGCGCCGTCAGGGTAAATGTTGCATGTTCGCTGAACCATCATGGTGAATATCTCAAGTTCAGTGCTCTACAAGGCTGAATTTCTCATGTTCAGTGCTCCATCGGGGTAAATTGCTCATGTTCACTGCTCCATCAGTTTGAATTACTCACGTTCAGTGCCCTATTAGGGTTCATTTCTCATGAATGCGTTGTCAGGGTGAAGTTCCCATGTTCAGTGTGAATTTTTCATGTCCAGTGCTGCGTCATGGTGAATATTAAACATTATCTACATGAAATAATGCTGGATTTTCTGCAAACCTAACACGACATAACACCCCAGTGCTAGATATGCCAGTGTCATAAAGACACATCTACTTTCTAATGATAAGTGGCATGTAAGTAGTGTTCATTTGTGCAGAAAGCTAAAATGTTTGCAGTAAATTTTTCTCATTCATTTTCTTCTGAGCAATCTACATGGCGTCACGGAACAGGCGGTCACCACCTAGCAACTTGCAAGGGCAGGAACAGCCAATCCATCGTAGGGCACATACACAGTTGCTAATCACCAATTTAGGGACACCAATTAACCCAACATGCATGTCTTTGGAATGCAGGAGGAAACCGAGGCACCCAGAAATAACCCGTTTAAACACAGAGAGAACATGCAAACTCCACACAAAAAATCCCAAGTCGTCCCGCCCAGGAAATCAAACTTATTTAACAAACATAGCTGAGGTTATTATTACTATGTAGAAAAAGTCCTGTTTTAACTGAAATACCTGTATGAGTCCTGAGATGAATGTTGAGGTAATAGTTGGAGCGAAAAGTCTTGCCACAGTAACAACACTTCCTGGGGGCAAGTATTTTCAGTTTCATTTTGTGTGAGCCTTGTTCAATTTTATCTGCATACAACAGCAAACAAAATAAAATCATTAATACAGACATATCTTTCACCAACAGACCTTTTGTTGCGATAAACATTTACATTGTAACAGCAATATAAAAACAAAACACCTGATTTAACCATTTTAAAGATGCTGTTGTTTAGGTCTATTTTTTTCCCCATTCTTGTCTTTGGCTGTGAAGGTATTCAAGAACTAACTTTAAACAAAAGGTTGCCACATTTTAAAAGCTCCATATTTACAAACTATCAGTATTCAGACTGTCAGTTATAATACAAAGTGAAAATGTAGTGGGATGGGGCAATAACATGCTGGAAAAGTTAAAGGTACAAACAATTGCAACTCATTAGGTCAATTGGCAATAGGTCATTAACATGACTGGTTATAAAAAGAGCATTGTGGAGTGACGGCAGCTATCAGAAGTAAAGATGGGAAGAGGATCACCAATCGGCAGAATTCTGCACCGACAAATAGTGGAGCGATGTGAGAAAGGAGTTTGACGGTGTAAAATTGCAGAGTTTAAACATCTCATATTTCTGTGGTCAGAAGAATCTAAATTTGAAGCTCATATGGTAATCAGGGACAACGTCTCTTTCAGGGAAGATCTTTCATTTTCTAACATGACAATGCCAAACCACATACTGCATCAATTACAGCATCATGGCTGCTTAGAAGAAGGGTCCAGGTACTAAACTTTTACACACAGAAAACATTTGTTGCATCATAAAATGGAAAATATGACAAAAAAGACCCAGACCGCTGAGCAACTAGAATCCTACATTAGACAAAAATGGGTTAATATTTCTATCCCTCAATTTAAGCAACTCGTCTCCTTTGTCCCCAGATGTTTACAGACTGTTGTAAAGAGAAACGGTAATGTCTTACAGTGATGAACATGGCCTTGTACAAACTTTAAGATGTGATGTCACTAAATTTAAAATCACAATTTCTCTCTTTAAATTATACATTTTCTCAGTTTAAACATTTGATATGTAATCTATGTTCTATTCTGCATAAAATATGGACATTTTTGAAACTTTACATGGTTGCATTGTGTTTTTATTTACAATTTGTTCTTTGTCCCAATGTTTTTGGAATCAGGTTTGTATATAGAAGAGTGATTGTTCTAGTCTTGTTATGTTCTTCCATTTGCACTGTGTTTCATGAAACAATGTAAACATGATAAATCTTACATTCATGTAGAAATGTGTTAGAAAACAAACCCATTATGTCTGGCTTAAACAAATGGCCTCAGAAATAGTACCTGACTGAAAAGCTTCAACAGGCACATCATCTTCATATCCATCCTCAAAGCAGTCTCCTGCTTGATCCAGGGACAGACTCCCAGCAGAGCTGACGCTCAGAGTCCTCCCATCTACTGGTGTGGTGGGACTTTCAGCACCTCCTCTCTCTTTTTTGTGAACTCTGGAATGAAGAACCAGCTGATGATAGGTTCTGAATGTTTTGCCACATTCCTCACAGTCTGTGGGCTTGTCCTTGCGTAGACTCTGATTCTTCGACTCTGCCAAATCACCACCATTAAATTTGGCTTTTAGCTCATTCCTTAGGCCTCGTCTCACAAGTTTATCACCACCACTAGAATCCCAGATTGAGCCAAGTTCCTCTTTGTCCGAACCAGACTCCTCATTGTCAGAATTGGAATCAGGATTGAGCTCTTTGCTTGGGTTCAACCCTGCAGCAATCTTACCTTTAGTAGCCAACTGCCAGGCCTGGTATGTGTTGAACGGGTCCAGCTGTGAGATCCAGCGGCCGGGTTGGCATTTCTGCTTAGCATTCTTAGATTTTCTCTGCAATTTAAAACATTGTAGAAAGCATTCCTGAGAGGAGGCTTTCTCCAGATTCAACTGAGTTTTATCAAACATGGACTCCTCAGCTTCTGGCTCTCGGATGTGCACTTTGCTGTGCTCAGCTAGCATCTCCTTGTTCAGGAAGAAAAACCCACAGACCATGCACATTTTGTAAGTTGTCATAGCAGGTGATGCCGTTCGATCTTGGACAATATCGTTGATTGTGATGGGAACTTCAGCTTCCTGGCCCTTGCTGGATTTGGATTTGCCATGGGTCCTCATGTGATTCTTGAGGAACCATGGTTCCTTGAAGCGCCTGCCACACATGCTGCAGGAGTAAATGAAGGAGTCCTTATGCTTCCGCATGTGAACCTCAAGGGCTACAACACTTTCGGCAGTTTGGGCACACACATCACAGCTCAGCTCTTCATTTGGTTCTGTTGGGCATAAATTTGAGCAAATTCTCTCACTAGGTGTTAAGGACTCAGCCTCGACACGCAGCACGGCAGGAGTGTGAATTGTAGTAGGGTGCAGGGAGAGAAGGTGCAGCGCAAGCTCATCCTCATGCTCAAATGTCTGGTTACAGAATGTACAGGCCAGAGAGCTGCCTTCTAGCATTTCAACTTTCTCTGCCAGGCTCACATGGGCTGTTATGCTGGAGCTAGAGCTGGGCATAGTGGCACTGCTCTGAGTGAGGATATCATAGCCTAGCACATCAGGACTCTCCACATGAGGAATCAAAGTGTGTGTAGGCATGGCAATTACAACAGCACCTTCATAAAATATGTATGGAGACTAAAGGCTCTATTAGGTTTTTGCATGCAATATAATTATTTGAAGACAAAAATGTGGAATTCCTTTTAAAACAAAGAGACCGACAGTCAGATTACACACAGCTCTCCAAAGAATGGATCCTTAGTGAGTTTCATACTGAGTTAGGGCTTGTCACCAGAAGATATTTACATGAGAAATCTCTTCATATAATTTTATGATTCACACAAAGGAATTATGTCCTGGCAGGCAGAACCTGAAATGAAAGCAAGAGCAAAAAGAATGTCAGGTGTGGCCTTTTCTGAACAACACGATCCTCAAATTTAACAATGAATTAACAACAAAAATATCCATGATATACAGTATTATACTCTATACAGTATGTGGCATGCAAAGATATTAAAATAAAAATCCATAAGAAACTTTCTAAAATTATGAGTAATTAAAAACAGTTATATTCATGTCACTATTATTATCGGACAAGCAGCATTAAAACATTGCTTGGTTTATATAATAAATGTTTAGCACTAGCAACACTAGTTCGTTACACTTCTTTAAACTGCCTGGTAAGATTCAAAGCTCTAAATAAAGCTAATTTTACAAGTGAATTTAACTGAAGTTAATAATAATAATAGATTTTATTTCATAGGCGCCTTTCTGACACTCAAGGACACCGTACAATCACCACAACAATAAATACAGGGAAAACAAACAAACAGTTAAACAATGAAGATTGACTTATACAGCCAATGAGAAGTTGGTACATTGTAAACAGATTATTCAAAATAAAAGCTTTCACCAACATTAAAATTCAGCATTAGAAATTACATAAAATATAACCAGGCATGACATCAGTATTTTGAGCAACAATAGTATTTTTTTCCAGCACTGCATAAATATGGTGGGGTTTGTTGAAAACACTCTGGATGAAGATGCTAGTGTCCAGTTTCACCTATCTTCACTATAGAACCAATTCAACTAAATGTAAATTCTACATAGAGTTTAAAAATGTAAAGCAGCTTTACACAGGCAGCAAATTACATATTCATATACACTTACCAGCCACTTTACTACATACAACAGAGTCAGAGGAAAATGGCAAGACTGGTTCTAAATGCTAGAAAGGTAACAGTAACGCAAATAACCACTCGTTACAACAAAGTAATGTAAAATACCATCTCTGGTAAAACATGCCACAAAGAATTAAGGCAGTTCTGAAGGCAAAATGGGTTCAAACTTTTATTAGCAAGGTGTACATAATAAACTGGCCATCAGGTGTACATCCCTAATGAGCAAGCCGATATGACAATGGAGAGGAAAAGCTCATTATTTAGGTGACACTGGATTGTGCTAAAAATACTAAAAATTCTCTCTATATGTAGTAAATATCTGCAACTGTTCACTGATAGAGTATAAAATTGTTCATGGTGATTACCGTCATAGACATCATAGAAAGCTGATTATATTATTGACTTATCACAGCAAGAAGGACCTGGGTCTAATTTCCACAAGGGGCAACCTGGGAAATTGATCTGTGAAGTTTGCATGTACTGCCCGTTTTCAAGTTGGTTTACTCCAGGTACTCCAGATTCTGGAATGCAAGTGCCACTGTGGCGACCCCTGGTGACGGGGCAATCCAAAAGAAAACATGCTCTCTATTAAACAAGTGCTTCACACATGTCTGTGGTTGCATTCTTAGTTTTAACCTGGATAGCATGAATTAAATATCATCTAAAGCCAATTAATTCAAGTCTATATCAGTATTTCTGTCTGATCCACACTGATGGATACATTCTACATACTCCTTCACAGACTGTTTTCAGGTTGCTAATCAGTTAAAACCCAAATGAGGATGGGATTCCTTTCAGAGTCTGGTACCTCTTAAGGTTTCTTAATTTTATCATCTCAGAGATTTTTTGCTTGTTCATTAGGGATAAAAATTAACCCTTAATTAAACATAATTGTTTAAATACAAGTATCATAAACACGTGCTATATAAAGTTGAATTGAATATTGTCAATTGATTTCATCCTGCTATAGCATACCACCAGAACAAGACTCATATAGCATATGTTCAATGTCAAATACAAAAAATAACAGGGGCGTCAGTCAAAAGCTTGTGTTTTAGAAGCCTGGATATATATGGGAATCATTTTAGAAAATCTCTGCTGACCATACGCAAACACACAGCTGGGGAATTACTACAATTTTAACAAACGACCTGTTGTTGCTTGTGTTGCTCATTCTTTTGTCACGGCTGTACCACGCGGCTTCGGCACAAAAAGAGGCCATCGTAGGAGTAACAAAAGCATCCAAGTTCATCAATATTTTACACACACGCTTTAGAAATTGTTAAAAATGTCCACAAATAGTCGGGTTTATCAGTTTCACTGGTTACTTGGTTATACGCCTGAACCGCACGGTTTGTTTATGGTTGACTGTATATGGTTAAACTCGCTCGGTTGAAACTGTTATATAGTGGATCCAAAAGATAAGGCACTTTTTACGAAACCGAATAATCTTCTGGTAAAATAAACATTTGTTTCCTTTTTACGGTGTCGTAAGATTTGCGAAAATCAATTACAGTCCAGAAACTACGGTTGATGTCTTTTAACCCGCTTCATTCAATCACACACACACACACAGTTCTATAAACATGTAGCGAGTGACCGAATAAAAGGGTTTTCACGCGTTGCTTGCTTATGAAGATAAAAGAAAATGTAAAAAATAACGGAAACTACATCATTATAAAAAAAAAAGAACCTCACGAAAGCAGATTGGTCAAACCCAACGGCCACACACACTTTAAAAGGTTTGGCTTAAAGCCGTGTAAGCATTTTGGGGGCCGTATAATTTCCTGACACGTGATCATGTTAAAAAACCTGATCGGCAACTATTCTCCTAGCTGCTGGGGAATAACACATTTGGAGAAAGACCGGCTTTATAAATAAATGTGTGTATATATGTGT
>JAOUQV010000015.1:11749998-11771516 GCA_028565295.1 Aspidoras spilotus | reverse complement strand
ACTTGTATGTGTCATTCCCAAGACGAATTGACGCTGTATTGGCCGCAAAAGGAGGCCCTACACCATACTAATAAATTTTTGTGGTATAAAACCAGGTGTTTCAGTTTCTTTGCTAGAAAAAGATTGGTCCCCCTTTTGCCTTCAGAACTGCCTTAAATCTTCGTGGCGTACTTTCAACAGAGATGGTATTCTGCATTCCTCGGTTGTGGAATAATTAATGTTTATTTGAGTTACTTTGGCTGTTGTATCATTTAGAACCAGTCTGCCTATTCTTCTCTGACCTCTCACATCAACAATGTGCAACATCAACAATGTGCAACAGTGGAACAACCATTCTGATGCTCGGTTTGTACAAACCAGATTCCAAAAATGTTGGGACAAAGTACAACTGTAAATAAAAACAGAACGCAATAATTTACAAATCTTAAAAACTGATATTGTATTCACAGTATCATAGACAACATGTCAAATGTCGAAAGTGAGACATTTTAAAATTTCATGCCAAATATTAGCTCATTTATAATTTCCTGACAGAAACACATTTTAAAAAAGGTGGGACGGGGCGATAACAGGCCGGAAAAGTTAAAGGTACGAACAATTGCAACTCATTTGGTCATTTGACAATAGGTCATCAAAATGACTGGGTATAAAAAGAGCATCTTGGAATGGCAGCGGCTCTTAGAATTAAAGATGGGAAGAGGATCACCAATCCCCCGAATTCTGCGCTGACAATTAGTGGAGCTATATCAGATATGAGTTTGACAGTGTAAAATTGCAAAGAGTTTGAACATATCATCATCTACAGTGCATAATATCATGAAAAGATTAAGAGAATCTGGAAGAATCTCTGTGCATACTGAGTGTTGTAAAGAGAAAAGGGAAACATGGCTTTGTCCAAACTTTTTTGAGATGTGTTGTTTAAAATCACCTAATATTTTCTCTTTAAATGATATTTTTTCAGTTTAAACATTTGATATGTCATATATGTTCTACTCAGAATAAAATGTGGAATTTTTTAATTTTCCATTTTTATTTACAACTTCTACTTTGTCCTAACTTGTTTGCAATCGGGTTTGTAGTTCAGCAAGTTGTCCTGACCACCGCTATCTGACTAAATGTATGTAAGTTACGGCCATTAGATTTGTTGATCCGATATTTGTGTGATGACACAATTAAACAGGTGAACCTATTCTAGTGTCTAGGGAGTGTGTGTATATACTGTATATTTAAATTATATTATATATAGTCCACCTGGCAACTTTGGCTGTAAGGGCAGGAACACTTCATTGCCACTCCATTGTAGGGCGGACACACACAAATTCACACAATAAGGGCCACTTTAAAGACACCAATTAATGCGCATATCTTTTTTATAAGGAAGGAAACAAGCAGGAACATGAGAATATGCAAAGTCCATGCAAACTCCATACTCACAAGTGATAAAATAGTTTCTTGTTTACTACCAAAATGCATCTAGATTAGACTGTAAAAAGCCTGTACACCACAAGATTTACTTTAGGCCCAGCATGTTACCGTGACTAAATTGGCCCTTTATCATGGGCTATATAGTATCTCATCGATATCTCCTGGATAAGATGCAGACGAGCTAAACCTCCCACTCGGCTTCCTTGTGCTGTGTTTAATGAGGGCAAAACAAATCTAAGGCTTTCAAAAGTAGGGTTGTTCCAACTTACAACTTGAATTGATGAAATCCTTTAAGTGTCTAGTACACAGTTTGTGTAAAGTTGTGTAAAATATATAGTACAGAGAATGATATGATTAACGCTTCCTATACTTTAGCTGTATTTCCAAAAGCCTATACTATCTGAAAAATAACAGTGACAACAATGATTAACTATAATGTAACATATATATACTGTGGGGCGGCAGGGGGCACAGTGGATAGTGCTGTTGTCTCACAGCAAGGAGATCCCTGGTACAAGCTGCGGGTGGAGCGTCTCTTCTGTGTGAAGTTTGCATGTTCTTCCCGTGTTTGCACGAATTATCTCCGGGTACTCCAGATTTCTCCCGCATTGTCTCTAATTGCTGTCTCTAAACTGCTCATTAGTCTGTGATTTTCTGTGTGTGTGTGCACCCTTTGATGGATTGGTGCCCTGTCTGGGGTTGCTCCGGCCCTCGCGCCCAGAGTTGCTAGTGGGTACCGGCTTCCCGGTGACCCTAAAACTAGGATTAAGCGGGTATAGAAAATGAATGAATGAACAAAAAAAAATAAGATTAACAATGACCTTTCTATTCTATGCTATTCTATTCCATTCTATTCTGTAATATAAAACACAACACCTAGACTTAACAATTAACAAGATTTAACAATTTAACTAATCGAATGTGTATGTATGTATGTATGTATAAATGCTGCATGAGAAGTGTATTTGCATGCGTGCGCCAGTGTATTTATGTGTGTGAAGTCTGGTTTTGTCTTAATGTGTCAGGAGCAGCTGACTTCATTGTTCTACATTTGACTCTCACAATAGCCTCCTGGGAATTGTAAGTTTGCAACACAATATATATTCATTTTTCCTATTCTTCTTCATCATTCCTCTTCTACTTCTTCTTATTATTATAATTAGTGTTGTGGTCTTTACAAGTCAAATTCCTTAACAAAGCAATTTTGGTCTTAAAACATGCACATATTGTATACTGTTAAAATGACATGTGCTGAGAACTATAATTATACCGCTCTCAACTCCCGATAAATTACTGAATTATAGTAATAGTTAAGCTTTATTTAATATAATGAGGCTTATTTCTGTCACATAGATATCTCAATATTTACTTCTGTCTGTGAATATATTTTTAAAAAATTACAGAGAAATGAGTAATAAGCACAGGCGCAAATGAACCCTGAGAACAAATACGACAGGTTAGGGGCCAAGCAACTCATTTGTTCTGTAAATTAATCAGTGATGTTCCAGCTCAAGCCCAAACTGGCAGCTTTTTAAATGGAAACTTTGATGTTGGATGCAGTGTGAGGGCAAGCAGGGGTAAATGTTGTTGAGTGAAAAGGCTAGGATATCTCACTATCCCATCCATTGTGCATACTTGGCTTGGGATGAGCACTCGGCTTGGCGGCATATGCTGTCTTTTTAATGGATGTGCTTTTTTGCATCGTGGGAATTCACATAGGTTCAATAAAAAAAACAAATGAAATTTTCATGGTTAAACTAAACGAAATGGTTACATAAAATGGAAATAAATATGTTTGTGAATAACTGTGGTTGAATGAAGTTCTACTCAACAGGATAGGGTTTTAAAGTTTAAGGCTTTCATAAACAGTGTCGTAGAACAAAGTCTATGAAGAATAAGTACTTTACATCTAATGACTGAATTTTGGCATAACTGATCAAGACAAACTTTCTCGCTATCAGACAGTTCTGACTGTAACACACATTAACACTAACATGGGAGCCTGTTGTCTTGTACCCCCCTGCAATGTTCCCCACTCCCTATAAAGATAACACTGACAAAAAAGCTCTTAAACTCTAATCAAATTCTTTTTTCATGGGACCAACAAGAATACTCGTGGGACAATGCAGTGAAATCATATATTTGTGTATATGGATCTGAATAGACCTAGAAGAAAGTAGAGCACCTTACATTTTACAAGTTTTACCCTTACATTTTATTAAAGACTGCACAATTACAAAGAAAGAAGATTTCATCTCATTGGACATTAGTTTATTATATCGCAAAACAATTCTGTGACTTTCAAATTCAGAAATACCATTAAATGTTCAGAGTGTGTAAATTTGGGACTGTTTCTCTTATAATGTACAATAAGAGGAGACAGATATTCTCATACTTCATAACATTTCACAGAAAGCAATTACACTGCATTCACTAAATACACCTATTCACCAAAGCTTCAGTAAAAAGAAACCAATTAGACCCGCATAACATAAACAGTGTGGTCATTTTAATTTTCCATATAGTTACTGTGAGGGAAGGTTTGGTTACATGAAAAAAAAAAAAAGTGCATATTTTAAAAATCTGATAAATAAATGATTCTGTACGTTTGTATGTAATAGTGTGGCATATTAAAATGTTAGTAATATACTATCAATTGGCAAGTGGTTTAATGTTTTAAGATGTTAAATATTGTTACTAACATTGTTATGGGCATCGTGGCATTTAGATGAGTTGCCATCATGAATAGAGCAAGATTTGCAGATTGTTCTATAGTCGTATGATTATTATACCTCAAATGTGCACATAGCAGTTTAATAATACAGACACAGAAAACAAGACAGAGGTTGTACTACTGTACATCCAGAATGTGATCATATCAAAAAGTTAAGTGACAATATAGACTGAAGTGAATTTATGTTAATGTTCCCATTAAAGAGGAACTAAACTGTTGCATAATTCCTTTTTTTAGCTCTCCACTATCACACTTTCCTTAAAATTCTTTCGAAACATACAAAGCCTTAATCCATTGTATAGCACGTCAACATACACTAATTCTTAAAAATTGTCCTCTAAAGAACCAATATCCATTGCTAAGACATCTTGGATTGACCTCATATGCTATCATTGGACCTTTCAGTTTTATAATAATTTAGTTCTCAGTTCACATCAGTAGTAAACAGAATCTAATCCCAGGACTCTGGTCAGGACATTCAGATAAGGATGTACCTATGTACAAGCAAAGCATGTTTACTGTGCAGATGATGAAGGCAAAGCAAGGTTTTTATTTGGCCTTCTCCTGTGCCACCGGATCCGTTTGCACTCCGGCGTCAGAGTGGCGTTTTTGACCCTGAAAAACAATCAGAAGGTAAAAGCAGATGGAGACTTAGTTATAATAATTGCATTTGGTAAGTTTAACCACCTTGAGCACAACTGATCACAACCTGTCTGACAACTGTATTCTATTTAAATATTCTCCTTCCTTCATGCATCTAGCTCTAACATGTCCTCAGTGAAGCTCACTGCTAGTTCTTTTACTAATATATTTATTGATATGTGGTGCTTGAAATTTTAGAGAACCCAGTTAAACAAATGAGTCAAAAATAGATTTTACTTGGTCATTTATTTATTAAGGAAAATGATCCAATATTACATATTTGTGGGTGGCTAATGTATGAGAACCTTTGCTTTCAGTATCTGATGTGACTCCTCCCCCCTTGCAGCAATAACTGCAGTTAATGGTTTCTGGTAACTGTCGATCAGTACTGCACCCAGGCTTGGGGGAATATTAGCCCATTACTACAACTCAGGGATGTTGGTGTGTTTCCGCACATTTAGATTGTATTTTGAACTGAATCTCAAATCATTCTACCAAAAACATGATTAAAGAAGAATGAATATTTTGGAATAGACAAGTCAATGTGTCCTGACCTTAATCTAATTAAAATGTTGTGGTAGAACCTGAATCGAGCAGTTAATGTTCCGAAACCCACCAACACCCCAGAGTTTAAGTTGTTAGATATAGAGGAATGGGCTAGAATTCCTAGAGCCTACAATGCATACACATATAACTACAGTGAGATACTACACTTTATTCAAACACAAGTAACATGGAGCAGTGTGGAATCCAAGTATGCAGTTTTTCAGACCCCTTAGGTTAGTGGGAGTCTACAAGTATAATTTTGACATATGAGGTCACCTAGTGGTCATGGTTTGACACTGTTGGTCAGACACTAAACATGAAACATGGATTTACAGTAGAGAAGTATATCCTGTCCCATAACCCTTCTAAATTCTATGTAATTTACCCCCAGCTGCAACAGACATTTATCCAGTCAGAGACTCAGGAACGTTCATCATGTAGCATGTAAATTTAAACTTAACAGTTATAATAATAATAATAATAATAATAATAATAATAATAAAGAATAATAAGAACAACAATAATAAATAACAACAATAATAATAAATAATAACAATAATATTTATAACAACAACAACAATAATAATAATAACAATAATAAAATTAATAATTTATACTTTATTGATTCCTGTAGGGAAATTCGTTCTCTGCTTTAAATCCGTGTGCTGCCCTTATTAAGGTGCACAGGGAGCAGTTTGGGTTTGAATGCACTTAAGCCATAACTAGCCTGTAGTGGGAATCGACCCAGCGATCTTTTGGTCCCCAGCCCTCTACCCTATCCATTAGGCCATGGGTGCCCAAATCTAAATCCTTTTTAATATTATTGTTTCTTGGAATAGGCATAGGCTGACTCGGCATCCCAATTTGTTGTCAGCTGTTGCAGCCCTACAGAATCGAACCCATGTTACTAACACCAGTATCTACTGACTGAGCTACAGTATCTGATTTTTTAAAATAATCTCATTTTGAGTATCACAACACTTTAACTTAGTACCCCCACCCCTAAACTCTGTAATGTTTTATATGTTACTAAGTAATGCAATAATGGGATGGGATTAAGTTTGTTTGTTTATTTTATTAACGTCATTTTAGACATCGGTAGTCTATGTCACTGTCTGTCACTGTCACTGTCTACGTCAATAGTCTATTACTTGGCCGAAAAATAAAATAGCTATGCATCAACATTTACCATTACGTTTACATAGGGTTATTTTCACATTACCAAGTTTTTAAAAAAAAGTTGGATGGAATTTCTCTTCTCAAGTTTGCGAGAGGTGCTTGGTGAAGAATCATCTGTACTCCCCACTGACTTGTTGTCTGGGGAGGGCACAGCAGGAGCAGGAGCAGCTGGTTTTGGACCTTCTTTGGCCTTGGTGCTTGGGGCAGGCTCTGCAGGTGCAGCTGGGGCTTTTGGGACTTCTTTCTTGGGATCTGTAGCCTTGAATTAAAATAAATTACCACTTTGAACATTTCACAAACCACACACTTCATGGCTAATTTTAATTAGAATGCAAGGTATTTGAAAAGACATAAAAGAAACTAGAGCAAATAGCAATTACTGTGATGAAAAGAAGGAAATGCCAGTACTATTAAAAGATTATCAATAATTGTAAGTCAAATAAAGTTTAATAGTTACAAAAAGTAGTTGGAGGGTTTTATGACACAGAAATAAGCCTGTGTATGTTGGTTAAAATCAAGCATTTGGCAATAATAAAGTTGCCGAGAGTTAATAAGACAACAGCAACTCTTTTAATTCATTGAGTGTTTAACGAAAAATGCAACAAGGTACTAGAATTTACCACTCCTCCAGCACCAAAGGAGATGCTGGCTGCGGCGCTCGATGCAGCTGCATGAATCTTAGAGCTCACTTGGCCTAGCAGTACCTCAAATATATACAAGTCACTTTTAATTCACATAATCAGTTATACCATGTTTTTCCTAACTCTATTTAGAGCATCCAGTTGTATTTACCTTTGGTTTGAGCAAGCTGGCAAAAGGTGAGGGCTTCTTTTTCGTCTTCTCCTCCAGTTTGAGTGCTGGAGGAGGTTCGGGTTTGGCGCTGGCCTCAAGGGTGCTGGTCTTGGATGCATCTACCTTAAATGGAGAGCAAAAAAAACCTTGAATATGAAAAAAACAAGACTCACAAAGCAGGAAGTAAATAATCGGAGTTAGGAAAGAGGAATGGTAGGGACAAGATTAACATCAGTATTGAAAGATGAAACACTGTTCTTAAATTTAATTTAAAAAATCACTGAAAAAGTGATTGCCAACTGAATTTGCTATATATTGAAAATAAATATGAACTTATTTACCTGTATCTCAACTGGCTTTATCTTAACTTCTTCCTTCCCCTCAGACTGTAGGTAAGCAGATATTTGTATTAACTAGGAATGAAACTACAATAACACATATCTATGTACTGTATTAGTTAGTGGGATGTGATTATTCAGTGAGATAAGATGCAGTGTATAAAACCAAAAGCTCATGGATGAGTTGGCTGGCGGTGATAATATATGAGGTAAAATCTGCTGTCAGAATGATGTTACAGCAATAAAGGTCTAGCTGCTAAGTTATTACCATGGGTGTTGTGGTATTTTTAGCACAGTTTAGATCCTGTTTTTCCATGATGGAACAGCACTATGGATTTTAGTAATAGAACTGCAGTATCAAATTCTTACAGTATGATTACAGACGTAAAGCGAAAAACTTGTAAATAATAAGTAATAATTATTCTTACTTTTAAACACCAAACACATCAGAGAAAACAGAGAACATTCTGTTAACTATGGTGCTGTTGTGTATTGCTAATAACAATATTGGCTCCACCAACTAGCTTTTCTGCATAAACATTAAATATAAAATATACAAATCATATGCTTTTATAAATAACAGCATAAAACTGTAAAATCTTTTTAGTATATTTTCTAAATACTGTATAAAAAGCAGATAGATGCCTACTTTTGTACGGAAGAGTTTGCTGAATGCGCTGCTTTTAGTTTTGGCCTTGCTGGGCATCTCTTGTTCTTTAGCAATGGCGGATTCTACTTTTGTCGGTGAAGCACCCTCTTTCTTTACAGCTGGCTCTGCTTTACTCTCAATTTTGGGTGGTGCTGGTGGTGGTGGGGGAGGGGGAACTTTTGATGCTTCCTGAACCTTAAGAGACAGGCAGTTGGGAGTATTAGAACACAATTTTCAACCCACGCCCACATGTATCTTTGTTAAAATAAAAGGGATTCTTACATTTGCAACTGGAGCCGGAGAGATTTCGTTCTGTAACTGCACATTAAGGAAAAAAGGTGGAGACACACAAATACTAATCATTTCTCATGTTGTTAATTTAGCATAAAGTATGTGTTTGTTTGCAAATGTACACAGATTTAAACAATGTTTCTTTTGGTCTGTTTTGTCCCTATATGTCACACTATGAGGCATGTGTAAGAATTGTTTCTAGAAGCTTCCTCTTTGGACTCAGACTATTGATAAAAGAAAACACATACCGTAGTTTGTATGTAAGTCCAGAATAGAAATGTTTTTTTAAAATTCATTTATTTATTTTAATGTATCTCATGAAAGAAAGTTGTTTTCCTATGTTTTTTGTTTAATAGTTGTGTTCTCCCAAGTTATGTTATAACTCTTTTATTTATTATAAATGGTACAGTGAAATTCATTCTCTACATGGTCTATCACGGCCCTGGGGTTCTGGAATAGATTTTGCATTAGGGCTTTTTTCTGAATTCTATGTTAAAAAATAACTTAAGAAAACAACTTTAGATCACGATATAAAAAAAACCAACATCCGTTCTGGCTAGGCAATAACTCTAAAATGCAAATAAAAGCCCAAAAATGAGTACCATGATTAACTTGATTAACTCCACAAACGGAAACATAGATCAGATGAAGAAAATAGCAATGCGAGTAACTTTTTCACCAAATGAAAACATCACTAAAATTGTACAATCAGAAAAGAAATAAAATAATCATTAAATAATTATTAATAAATTAATTAATTAATTCACTTTCTTCCACATATTCCACATCGGACCCGGGTTCCCACCCAGCAACTCAGGGCGGCATTCCATCATACACATATTCATGTAACAGGAGAACTCAAAAATATTCAAATGGCAATAATGCAGGAAGAGGCCAAAAGACAAAGAAGAAGAAGAAGATAATTAACTAAAGTTCTTTTGTAAATGATGTGAAGTGTCTCTCCTTACAGCATGTGAAACTATTCACCTGTTCGTTTGAGACATCTGGACTCGCCGTAACTTCTTTTGTCTTGGTTGAAGTTACCTTTGAATTAAAAAAGCATATGTGGGTGACCATGGAGGCTGAAAACTATAGATTAGCTTATTAGATTATTAGACATTATTAGATTAGCTTATTCAGTTTAAAACCTGAAGATATTAAGTAGTTTTATTTTATTTTAAATTGGTTTGAATATATTACTTATACACATGTACTTGTATATGATAAATCTCATTCTAAAATATAAGCCATAATAAGCATTAAAATATGTGTGGATTGTTAAATAAGACAGAAGACCCAATCACTGATATGATAGTGTTCTGTAATCATAGGGAGGCTTGTGTGTGATTGCTTTGTTTATGTATGTTTTATAATAAGGAAAGGTTTCAGAACATTACATTAAAGGTTTCAGCCTTTATTACAACAATTTTTTGTCCTATTATAAGACTATAAGAGGATAAAGAAAAAAGAAAGACTGGTGACAAAACATAATTTGTCATTTCTATAATGTACAGGATTACAGGAACTACCTTTAAATAGTGAATGTTTGTTAATTAATTACATACTGTCTGAATGTAAAACCATTTAGTATATGTGGCTATTGAAAAATAATCTGTGGTAAACCAACTGGTCATTGTTTCTTATTAATTCACATCCAGAAGCAACTTTCTAGCTGGTATCTGCCAGAATAGTAGTTCTACTGCTACACAACTGCGATACATGTCTATTTAAAATTTATTTTATTTACAATATAAAAATTTCAATCTTAAATCACAAACACACAAAGTGCTGCATGGCAGAGCTCACATTGAACATGATCTCTCATAATGAGTCAGCCATTGTCCTCCAGAGATGGCGTAGGCCTGTCCATGCTTTATCACAGCCCATCTCTACTTTCAAATACACAGAGGTCTCTTGTGCACACACATTATGCAGCAAAACAAAAGGCTGCCATATTCTGCCATGTTCAAAGCCTTGATTAGCACAGGGCTGGTGAAAGAGATCAACTTCAGGGCAGTCAGGAAATTACAACTCTCTTTTAAAGCAGCAGGCAGTACAATGCATAGCGAAGCAGAGCACTTAAAGTTTCTATTATAATATTTGTCCTTTTATTATTTTAATTTCAGAAAAAACAAATGACTACAGACACAGTGATGACAATACAATGCACATTAGTACTAATGTTGTTATTTCTTTGAAATTTAGCATTTTTTAAACATTCATTTAATTAATATATGAAACAAATATGAACTGTACATATTTGATTTTAAACCATTTTGAATATTAACAGCTTTTGTCAGTTTTCTTTAAAACATTTACAGTATAAAGTGTCTGATAAATACATTGAATAATAAAAAATTCACTTACAAGTGTTTTGAAAAAGTTCATAACTGACGTTTCCTCTGTGCTGGGCTGTACCCTTTGGGTGCTGTCTTGTGTGACTTCAGTGTTGCTGGGTTTGGGAGCGTCACCCTCTGGTTCGTTCTCAGCCTGTGTTCCTGCCTTTATGTCTGTTGGATCCTATAGTCAAATGTAGAGAATTAGCACTTGCGAATGCGTTACAGCCCAACAGCTGATGTGATGTTTGTTAATCGGTGCATTGAAGCACTGCACAATTCCAGCCATGCCTCTGCCTACTCGGGGCAACAATCACCCTTTCATTAATGCCTGTTTTTCCCCCTCACTCATTGATATTCAACAATGTTCTGAACTTAAGGCCTGTGTGTCATGCCTACCAGTGTTGCTACTGTACTTCTTTATTTAATTTATACAATTCAAATTTATACCGGGGACAAACTGTCAGAATGTAGTAAGTTATATTGTATAGATTTAATATTGTATCCTATTGTGTAAAAGTATATAGACTCTACAATTCTTGCCCATTATGGAAATATATCTTAGACTTTTGGAAAATGTCCACACACAGTAAGCTCAATTCTATTTTTAATGTTAATTCAGATTAGTGTAGTTAGTAGTAAGTGAACTCTGGAAAACTGCCATTGGAGATAAAATTAACATGAAGTTCAAGTTAGTAGCCATCAAAATTGAATGGTTCTATAACCCTAACAACAATTTAACTCTATATACTGGAGTAAAATGAGTCTAGTGTTTTAAATATTGCCCATGATCACTTGAGATATTCTGACATTTTCCCAGTTTTAGTATTTTAAGTAAACTAATAAAGGTAGAGCACTGATACGTTGTTCTTGAGTGAGTGTGATACGGGTATGAATATCAGCTTTATTAAAATATTACATATTAGTTAACTGCTGAATCACTTTGTGCATTGAGTTCATGTAACAGATCTCTATTTTCAAGGTTAAAACTACACCGAAGTATACATTTTCATCCACACAATTATTTTAGAAAATGTTGCAGGCATCAAATTCAAAATAAGTTCATCACTTTAAACATGAAATATCTTGTCTGCGTAGTGTATCTATTGATTATGGGTCGAAAAGTATTTGCAAATCATCTGTTTTATCAGAATCAATATTCTGTTTTATTCAACATCCAAACATTATTGGAATTGTGGTTGTATATGTCAACATATGGCATGCTGTAATTGGACTATGTGGGCAGAGCTAAAAGACATAGTTAGTCACCCTGCTGGTAAACAATGCATGTGGTGGTTTTAGTTAACCCAAGCCTCGACCAATCCGTTATGTTAGTTGTATCGCATATTGTTTTTGTATAGGTTTTATTTCAGATGCCCCTCCTGAAATAACCCGCCATTTATCCAGGCTTGGCATTGAAAACAGAAATATACTTGATTTTGACCCCTTGTGGCAAGTAAATTTAACATAATGTAATAAACATAATTAAAATTAAAGTGCGGGCTTTGATGGCTAACACTGAGATTATGTACTTACAGAATGGCTGTCTGTCTCCACAGCAGGAACGATCTGTTCCTTAGCCACTTTATTAGCCTCAGGTGCAGGAGAAACTGGTCCGGTCTTTTTTTTGAACATGTTAATAAACATGTTGGAAGTCCCTGCTTCTTTAGGTGTGTCTTTGGCCAGCATACTGGACACTTCTGCTATTTCCTTCTCAGCTGATACAGTTGTAGCACTGAATTGGGTACCAGCTGCTTTTACGGACAAAGTTGGAGTTTCTGCTTTGGTGTCATTAGCTTCTACAGCTTCTGGTTTTGACTTCTGTGGATTTAAGCATACAATAAGTCCACACATGATCCACATACACCTTTTTATGTTAATATATTTTTAGTTCTCAGAGATTTTAGTGATTCCAAGACAGGCCAGTGTTTCAGTGTGTCTTTTCTAATGTAACGATCGGAAAAGTATGTCTTGCATGGCTCAAAACTCACTAAAGGCGTGTACTAATTCTCCTAATTAGTCATGGGCATGTTTTTTTAACGTGCAATTAATCAATCAGAATGTCTCTCTTAAAAAGCTAGCTCCAGTCTGACTTTTTAATATTGCTATTTAAATGGCGCCACTACCTGGACGTGTTCAAAGCTTCAATTAACCAATTCAACAATTCACTGCTAGGATAGAAATGAACGTCTGACAGTTAACATCTGTCTAGGTTGTTTTCACTGAGTGTCGCACCTGTGTTATCCACTGCCAAGATATGCCTGAAATGTATGTGAACACACTTTATTTTGAGACCACCACACCCATCAGCATAAAATAATAGGCATTTCATAATCTTAAATAGAAAATGTATTCCTAAATATTCCTGATCCCCAAACTGCTGCCTCTTGTTATTTCCTGGATTTTCTTCCTTTCAGTCATCTTATTTGATTGCAAGTAGCACAGTTTCTCCTGACATCTTGCTTGTAAACAATGCGTATGGCGGTTTTTGTTAAACCAAGCCTCGATTAATATGGTATGATAGTCAGACTGTTGTACCGCATAGGTTTTATGTTGGACACCTGACACAAAGCTTTCCTTACTTCATCCTTGCCAATCTTTTCTACTTCCTGTTCCACATTTTCTATGCCTACCATTTTTCTTTCCTTGTGATTATCCTTATTCATCAGCTCCTCAAAATACTCCTTCCATCTTTCTCTTACCCTCTCCTCACCTGTCAGTACATTTTCATTTCTATCCTTGATCACCCTGACATGTTGCACATCATTTCCCACTCTATCTCTCTGCCTCGCAAGGCGATACATCTCCTATCGTTCTTTACTGTCTAACCTCTCGTACAACTCATTGTAGGCCTTCTGCTTGGCCTTTTCTACCTCCCTTTTTGTCCTACTTTTCATCTCTTTATACTCCTGCTTACTCTCTTCAGTCCTCTTCCTGTCCCATTTCTTCTTTGCCAACCTCTTCGTCTGAATAACCTCCTGCACTTCCTTGTTTCACCACCAAGTTTCCTTGCTGATGTTGCTACCCAGTCATATGGAAGCTCTTTGCTACCACCCAAAGTCTTTTTCAACTCTTTTCTAAACTCCTCACAGCATTCCTTCTTTCCCAATTTCCACCATTTGGTCCTCTTCTCTACATTTGCCCTCTTCCTTTTCCTAACCACCAGAGTCATCCTGCAAACTACCATCTGATGTTGTCTAGCTACACTCTCCCCTGCCACTATCTTACAGTCTCCAATCTCCTTTAAGCAACCTTGTCGACACAGGATGTGTGCTTCAGCCTTCACTCTTGTAGGTCACCCTGTACTCCTCCTTTTGGAAATATGTGTTTACCACAGCCATTTCCATCCTCTTTTCAAAATCTACCACCATCTGTCCTTTTAGGTTCCTATCCTTAACACCAAACTTGCCCATCACCTGCCCATCACCTCCTCATCTCCTTTGTTTCCTTCACCAACATGCCCATTGAAATCTGCACCAATCACCACTCTCTCCTTTCTAGGAATGCTCTCTACCTATTTCATCTAGCTCCTTCCAGAATCTCTTTTTCTTCTTCAACTCACATCCAACTTGTGGTGCATAGCCACTGACAACATTCACCATTAAACTTTCATCTCTAAATTCAAACTTATCACCCTATTTGAACCCTTTTTTACCTTCCTATCCACACAATGAAAGAACTGTTTAAAACCTGCTCCAAACCTTACTCCCCTTCCACTTTGTCTCCTGCACACACAAAATATTCACTTTTCTTCTCTGCATCATAGCCAGTTCTCTACCTTTCCCATCGTCCCTACATTCAGGGTTGCTACCCTCAATCCTACACTCTTGACTCTCCTGTTCTCGCTCTGTCTCCTCACATGCTTCCCTCCTCGTTGTCTTCGGCAAACAGTGCCCCAATTTCCACCAATACCCTGTTTGCCACCAGTACTGGTGGCAGTTGTTGTTAACCAGGGCCGCGATCGATCTGGTATGTAGTAACATTGATTAATTTGCAGGATGCCCTTCCTGACGTAACCCTCACCATTTACCCGGGCTTGGGATGGGCACTAGAAATACACTGGCGTGTGCTCTCTAATGGCTGGTTTAATAATTATCAGAATCAGAAATACTTTATTAATCCCTGACGAAAATTGCAATTGTTTCAGATGCACCCGTTGATATATAAAATACACTATTAAAACCGAAAATTAAAAAAAAAAAAATCCAAAGTATATACACAATTTAAATAAACAAAATTAAAAATAAAATTAAAATCAATTAATTTTGTTTATTTAAATTATTATATTATATTATATTATATTATATTATATTATATTATATTATATTATATTATATTATATTATATTCCCCTATGGTGATGAATAAAAGTCAAAATATTTTTTTATTATTATTATTATTGTTATTATTGCATTATATCATTGCATAAGGCATTCATCAGAATGTTTGGGGAAAAATATAAGTATATAATCTGTAATGCAGACAAAATTTAATTATAATTATAAATATTTATCATTCAATTTTAAGTAAAAATTAAAATTGAAGAGTTGTCAGTGATTAGTAACACTCATAAAATGATGTACTTACAGACTCCCAGCTGTCTTTCTTTACAGCAGGGACGATCTGTTCTACAGCCACTTTATTAGCCTCAGGTGCAGAAGAAACTGGCCTGGTCTTCTTATTGAACATGTTACTGAACATGTTGGAAGTCACTGCTTCTTGAGGGGTGTTTTTAGCTGGCATTCTGGACACTGCTGCTATTTCCTCCTCAGCTGATATAGTTGTAGCACTGAGTTGGTTACCAGCTGGTTCTACGGACATGGTTGGAGCTTCTGCTTTGGTGTCATTAGCTTCTACTGACTTCTGTATATTTAAAAATACAGTTAGTCCACACATGATCCACACACATCTTTTTATGTTATTTCAGTGATCTTTAGAGGTGAGCCGTCAACCATGCACCGTGCAACATGGGTTAGGTCATGCCAGTGTGTGTTTGCTATCATAACAACATGAAAATTATTCCTTGTTGGCTCTAAATGCAGTGTTTCACTTTAAGAGGCAGGTGAGGTTTGCGGATTGAACATGTTACTGAACATGTTGGAAGTCACTGCTTCTTGAGGGGTGTTTTTAGCTGGAATACTGGACACTGTTGCTATTTCCTTCTCAGCTGATATAGTTGTAGCACTGAGTTGGTTACCAGCTGGTTCTACAGACATGGTTGGAGCTTCTGCTCTGGTGTCATTAGCTTTTACTGACTTCTGTATATTTAAAAATACAGTTAGTCCACACATGATCCACACACATCTTTTTATGTTATTTCAGTGCAACCATGCACTGCGCAACATGGGTTAGGTCATGCCAATGTGTCTTTGCTATCATAAAAACATGAAAATGATTCCTTGATGGCTCTAAATGCAGTGTTTCACTTTAAGAGGCAGGTGAGGTTTGCGGATTGCTATTTTTAATGGCACTGCTACCTGGACGTGTCCAACGCTTCAATTCACCAATTTAACAATACACAGCTAAGATAGCAATGAACATCTGACTGTTGACATCTGTTTACGTTGTTTACAGTCAGTCGCTCATCAGTGTTTACTGTGCCCAAGAAAGCAATATGCCCGACATTTACCTAAACACCTAATTTTGGGACCACCATGCCCATCGGTGTTGATATTTTATACAGCATTTCTGACTATTTAAAGGCGTGAGAATAAACATTTGGAAGAGTGTAAGATAACAATGAGTGTCTTGCTCTGGGTGTAAGATAGGGCCCTGAATGTCATTAAATCATTGTAGATAATGGGTCTGTAATTGTTTGCCATATTAAACTGAATGGGCCCTATTTTACTGATCTAATGCATTTCATCAACCTCACACTGTGCAGATTGATTTCGGGCAATCACAATGACAGGAAAAGTAGACTTTTCACTGTGCGAAACACACAAAAGACGTACAATTCATTTAAATATTCATGGGTATGTTCTGGGCATAACATGCAATACACCAATCAGTGGGTCATCTGCCATTCCTTTTAAGAGTCAGGTGCTGTCTGACTGGCAGATACTCAGATGTGTCCATGTGTGCGTACTGTGTCCATGCGTGCCTCTTAGCCAAGTGAACAAGGGAAGAACATGCCAACCCCACACAGACATTTTCCAGGTTGCCCCACCCAGAGATCAAACCCGGGACCTTCCTGCCGTGAGGCGACAGCACTATCGACTGCGCCTCCATGTTGCCCTATCTAATAATGTACTTACAGACTTCTGCCTGTTGGTCTTTACTGCAGGGACAATCTGTACTTCAGCTGCCACATTAACCTCAGGTGCAGGAGAAACCGGCCCGGTCTTCTTCTTGAACATCTTACTGAACATGCTGGAGGGCCCTGCTTCTTTAGGTGTTTCCTTGGCTGTAGTACTGGACTCTGTCGCTATTTCTTTCCCAACTTGGTTTTCAGCCGCTTTCACAGACACTGTAGGAGCTTCAGTTTTAAAGTCAGTAGCTTCTACAGATGCCAGTTTTGGATTCTATAATATGGAGGAAATATAAGCAATCGAAGGCTCATAGCAATATATTATATAGTACAAGATTGGTGCCAATACTACTTGTGTCAATACCACTGATGCATTTATATAATATATAAATGCAACTAAATACAGTACATGATGCTGGTTAATGACCTCCCAGTGGCATCTGATTAGGGCTGTTTATTCTTTCTTGTGCATGTCCTTAGTGCAGCTTTTGATACCATTGATCACACTTTTCTCCTTCATAGAGTAGAGAATGATGTTTGAATAAAGGGAACAGCTCTCTTCTGGTTTAGAGCTTTTTTACTGTTTGAATGTTATCAGTATGTAGATTTAAAAGGAGATTCCTCTAAGCTGTGTATTATAAAATGCGGCATTTGTCAAGGTTCTATCTTAGGCCTTTTGCTTCTCTCCTTGTATATGCTGCCTCTGGATAAAATTATTCAAAGACATGGTATCAGTTTCCATTTTAGCCCATGACACACAGCTGTATGTTTCATCAAAGGCAGATGAGAGACATCATCTTAATAAAGTTGATGAATGTGTAATGGACATTAGACAATGTATGCTAAACAGCTTTCTCATTCTTAACTCTGATATATCAGAAGTACTCTTTCTTGGACCTCAGGCATCTAGAAATAAGCTTTCTGATTTTCTAGTAAATCACTATAGTAGTTCAGTCACTCCCAGTGAAGCAGTTAAAGATCTTGTTGTGATTATTGACTCTAGTCTCTCATTTGAAGCTCATGTAGACAACCTTTAACCTCAGAAAAATTGCTAAGCTGAGAAATACACTGACAATAATGCTAAACACTAATTCATGCCTTCGTCACCTCTAGATTGGATTATTGTAATTCCTTGTTGTCTGGCTACACCAGAACATGTTTACGAAGGCTTTATTTACTGCAGAATTCCGCAGTCAGAGAAAACCCTATCTTGATAACATATCATTGGCTTCCAATTAAATTCCGTATTGACTATATAATTGTACTTCTCACGTATAAAGTTCTAAAGGGTCTTGCTCCACAATATCTGAGGAAACTATTAATATTTTACGATCCACGCCAATCCTTCCCTCAAAAAGTTAAGACTGCTTGCTGGTTCCTGGAATAATGAAAGTTACGATGGTTGGTAGAGCTTCTCTTACAAAACCCTCCAGATATGGAACAGTCAGGTGAAGGTAAAGGTGAAGATCTACTGAGTTATGGGCACTATAGTATTGGTAAACTGAGATATATGAATGCCCTTAGTAGAATTTGTAATCTAACACATGCCACTGTTCTTAAATGATTCCTAATAATGACTAATTATTTCTTTCTCTGCTATTTCTCTCTTTCTGCTGAGGAAGTGCTGAGCCGACCTCGCCTCAAAAACTCACCTAATCCAACTTGATGTTAAATTCTATAAATATAACAGTACTGAACTTAATTATCTAGTCTGCATGTGCAGTGTTATGAACAGTGGTTCTATTCTCCAGAGCTGCAAAATCAAGAGTTTACGAGGCCTTGTGACCAGAATGCCCTCGATTTGATTCCCGGTACTGCTGAGTTGAGATACAGCGGAAGTGCCCTTGGGCAATGCACCCAACCCCTAGTTGTTTCCGGGAGCTATGGAGGCTGCTCACTGCTCCACCGCTCAATGCCCTTACTTTGCTAGTGAGTGTATATATATATATATGTGTTTCACTGCACAGAGGGGTTAAATGTGGAATATGAATTCCACTCTGTGTAATCATAGTGGCAAATACAGTATAAATGTATGCATTATAAATATGTTAGTTGTGAAGCAGCAAAATTTAAAGTGCTGTCAGTGATGACATTACTGAAACACTCATGAGATAATGTACTTACAGACACGTGGCTGTCGGTCTCTACTTCATAGATGATCTGAACTTCAGCTTCCACTTTACCCTTAGGTGCAGGAGAAATTGGCCTGGTTTTCATCAAGAACATGTTACTGAAAATGTTGGAAATCTCTGCTTCTTTAAATGTGTCCTGGGCTAGCGTACTGGACTTTGCTGCTGCTGCTGCTTCTTTCTCAGATGATACATTTGCAGCACTGACTTGGTTACCAGCTTCTTCCACAGACACAGTTGAAATTTCTTCTTTAGTGTTATTAGCTTCTACATATGGCGTGCCATTATTTGTGGCAGTCATAAGAGATAGGTCGGTGTTTTGCTGTACTGTACCCATACAGGTTACTAGAGGTGAATAATAGGTGAACCATAAGGAAACATTAATCACTATTAATCACTGGCATATATTTGAGATATATGTACAGTATGTCTCTGAAGATCATAAACAAACAACACTTTAATTATAAGCACCTGTCAATCAATTAACAAAAACTAAATTCTGGATCCATACCACTGTTATCAGATATATATATAGGTACCCCAAATTTATTGAAGTTGGGGAGTTGTATAATACATAGCTAAAATCAGAATACGATAATATGAAAATACCTTTCAACACAAATTCAATGTAATACACCAAAAGATAAGATATTTAATGTTCGAACAGATAAACTTGAATATTTTTTACAAATATTCACTCATTTTGAATTCGATGGCTGCAATTCGTTCTAAAATGAGTTGGGTCACTGTGTTACATAATCTTTCCTTTACCAACACACAATAAGCATTGGGAACTGAGGACATTAACTGTTGAAACGTTGTTGGTGGAATAATTTTATTTTCTTGCTTCAGTTACTCAACAGTTGTTGTATTTTGCTCTTTATAATGTGCCACACATTTTCAGTGGGAGAAAAGTCTGGACTGTGGGCAGGTCAGTCCAGTACCTGCACTCTTTTACTATTTAGCCACACTGTTGTAACATGCAGAATGTGGCTTCGCATTGTCTTGCTGAAATAATGAAGACGTCTCTGAAAACAAAGTTGCTTGGATGTGCTAGTCACCAATGCCATTGGCACTAACACACTCCCCATACCATCAGGGATGCTGGCTTTTGAACTTTGTGCTTATAACAACCTGGACAGTCCTTTTTCTCTTTAGTCCAGATGACACATCGCTCATGATTTCCGAAAACAATTTGAAATGTCGACTCGTTAGACCTCAGGTGACTTTTATACTTCAAAAAGTCAGTAATTCCAAAGTCAATCAGTCCATCTTTGGTGAGCTTGGCCCAGAGAAACCAGTAGCATTACTGGGTGTTGTTGATATATGGCTTACGCTTTACCTTGTAGAGTTTTAACTTGCACTTGTAGATGGAGTGATGAATCTCGTAAGGGTAAGAATGCGTAAGGGTCAAGGGCTTTACCTTGTAGAGTTTTAACTTGCACTTGTAGATGGAGTGATGAACTGTGTTCACTGATTCACAATTGTGTTCCTGAGCCCATGTGATAATATCCATTTCAGAATGATGTTGGTTTTTAATGCAGTGCCACCTGAGGGATTGAAGGTAACGGGCGTTCAATGTTGGTTTTCGTTCTTACTGCTTACTTGTTGAGATTTCTCTAGATTCTCTGAATCTTTTGATTTTATTATCGACTATAGTTTATGGACTAATACTTTCATTATGAAGTTCACACAATTCACCGTGCCATCCGCCGCTGCCAGCTAAAACTCTATAGTTCTTTTGGTTCATCTGAATACTGAATACAGTTTTCCACAGTCTATTTTAAATGAGCCTTGGCCTAGAGTGGGCCTAGAGATCTGTGCTTCTGGATCTTGTTTAGATATGGCTTCTTCTTTGAACTAATTGGACTAATACTTTTATTATGGACTAAATAGTTGGTCTATTTTTTCACGCAGTTGTACACAAAGTGGTTAACCTCTCCCCAGCCTAATGTGGATATTATAACCAATCATAACATAACGTTTCCAATTAACATTTTCACCTGTGTAATGTTCCAAACAGGTGTCTTTTGAGCATTCCTCAGCTTTCCCAGTCTTTCTAGCTTTTCTTTTGAATGTGAAAGTGAAAGTGATACATTCTGCCACTGTGTCTGCACACAGCGGAATTGGCCCTCTGCATTTAACCCATCTGTGCAGTGAAACACACAAATACACACACACACAGGTGAAGTGAGCACACGTGCCCGG
>JAOUQV010000015.1:11708054-11718269 GCA_028565295.1 Aspidoras spilotus | reverse complement strand
TCACAAACAGTCACTGATTGTCTAAGCCTAGCTTCAACAACTCTCTCCCAAATCTTTATTGTCTGACTCATTAACTTAATTCCCCTGTAATTGCTACAACTCTGCACATCACCCTTGTTCTTATAAATCTGTACAAGTACACTGTTCCTCCATTCCTCAGACATCAATTCATTATCAAAAATCTCATTCCCATCGACACTCCCATCTCTCCTATACATTTCCATGCTATCAGTAAATATTCAAAATGATCTGTCAGCCCCGAATCACTCAGCCAATCCAAATACCACGAAGGCTGTGCTCTATTAGATACATTTTTCCATGCCTTGATGGTGTGTGTGTGTATTTTGAAAATAAATGACAAGTGAATGAAATAAGCAAGAAGGTTAACAATGGCATTGCAGCATGTGGTAAAAATGCAATTAAATATAAGGCTGAGCAAGAGTGGAGAAAAACTATACTGCAATTGCATTTTGCCATGCAATACACCTTGCTTTACACTGAAAGGGAATTTAATGAATGGTCTGTGGACATGGTCCAAAAAATTGCATTTCATTTTGATTAAATCATTTAAGCCTACTGGATCACACAAAATCTGTGAGTCATCTAGAGCATCAGAGCACACAAAAAAGTTACTGGTTAAAGGGTTGATTTGCATATTGCAGCCTTGTATTGCTTGGGAAACCATACACATATTCAATACCAGTGATCCATAAATGCTAAATTAAATTATGCAAGATACACTGCAATGTATGACTGGAGTGAAATGGAGCGGCTACAAATGTAACAAAAGTAAGACAGGTAGATTTTAAAAGTAACGATTAACGTGTGCTCCTGAATATTCAAGTGTGTAGAGTGTGCAGTTTCCCAGTATTCATGGATTTGTCTAGTCCATGTTCAGCAGCAGAGAAAAAGCCTTTCCTTTTGGCACATTTTGTTTTATTTACTTTTATCTTTTGTCATTTATTTGCAATGCTTTGTAGAATTCTGTTGTGAAATATTTACTTCCTGCACTCTCAGAAATAAATGTGACAAAATAAAAGTTCCTGCGTTTAATGGTATGTTTATGTTTTAATAAGTAGCTTATACCTGGGAAGGTGCATGTGAAATTTTTTTTTACAGTTTTTTATTACATACTAACATGGCCATTGCACGGCACGGCATTGCCAAGGACATGTACAGCCAGGTGACCGAGCATCAGCTGTGGCTAAATGGATAGGGTAGAGGGCTGGGGAGCAAAAGATCGCACACTGCTCTGAGTGGAAGTTTTAAAAGCAGAGAAAGAATTTCTCCATGGGAATCAATAAAAGTAATCAGATCAAAAAGATGTATCATTGATGCTTAGTAAACCTGGGTGACAATTTTTAGTTATTTGACTATCTGGTCCAATATTTACACAGATAAATGTCGATGATGATGATGTATATGTTTACAAGTAAACCTCCACGCAATAAACACATACTTATATATAACTTTACTGACTAAAAAAAAGAAAAACAAAAACGTTCTTTACTTGGTCGAAGTATATGATCCGAGTTTTGTTGCTCATCTCTGAAGGCTCGTGGTTGTTACTCCTGAGGGAAGAAAATGCCACCTTGGAGTTGGCAGCGCGCACCGAGATCCCAAGCGGAGACGAAGATCCTCGGGTGTCTGAAGCCGGGTTCGAGTCGCACACCACCAGGCATTTGCCCTCCAGTATGATTGACTCCGTGTCGTTTTGCGCCGCAGTCAGTGCCACCAGCGCCAGTGCGCCCATCCACAGCGTTGCGGAGTTACCCGGCATCGTGCAAAAAATATCCCTTTACCACAAAACTTCCGAAAATATTCCGCTCGTTTCTAGCCTTCGCTCTGTGCTCCACACCTGCGCGCGCTTCAGATGAATATCCCGAATCACTTTAAAAGCTTCGTGTATATTCTGTAAATGTAGTCATTTTATTCATTTATTCATTTGTTTGTTCGTTTATTAATTTATTTTTGCATTAAACAGTCTACTGTGATCCGTTTGTTCTGCTAATGAAAGGGTGCTTCGAACTCCACGTTCAGGACAATAGTGCAGTCGTGGAGGCAGGCACGCGCCCCTCAGCAGTGTAGCAGAGTGTCATCACTCCGCGCGAGCTTCTGTTGCCGTCGGTAGCCTCTGTATGGAGAGAGAGGGCGCACGCGTCTTAACCACAGTGCGCGCGCAATTACCTCCCAATTAGTGTCACGGCGTCTGAAAGCGGAAATGTCTTACAGCTCGTGTGCTGTTTCTGAATGACGCCGTGTCACTTGTTATACACGGTTATTTGACGCACGTGTAGCGTCAATGACTGGAGACATTTGATTTTCCCACAGAAAGCCTTCGCGCTCTGCGTGATGCGACATGTAAATTATTGTAAATGATAGCACATATACAGTGGGTATGAAAAGTATTCAGACTCCTTTAATTAAAAATATATATATATTACTGTACACCCAGCGCCCCATCTTGACAGAAAAAAACATGTAAATGTAGACATTTTTGCAAATTTTTAGAAAACTTAAATATCACATGGTAATAAGTATTCAGTTCAGCATTGAGTAGAAGCACTCTTTTGTGCTAGTACAGTCATCAGTCTTCCTGGGAATGATGCAACAATTTTTCACACCTGGATTTGGGGATCCTCTGCCGTTCTTCCTTCTGTCCAGTATAGGTTTTGTCCAGGATATTTCTCTACTTGGCCACATTCATATTTTATCATAGTCTAAGAGTCTTTCATGTGTTTTTTAGCAATCTCTATGCAGGCTTTCATGTGTCTTTTACTAAAGAGAGGCTTTCATCAGGAACAGGGATGCAGTGATAGTTGAGTTTGAGGAAATATCTCAGATCTCCTTACTACACTTCTGGAGCTCAGCCACAGTGGTCTTTGGGTTCTTCTGTGCCTCTCTCACCAAGGCTCTTCTCCCATGATTGCTCAGTTTGGCTGCACAGCCAGGCCTAGGAAGAGTTCCGTTTGTCCCAAACTTATTCCATTTAAGGATTATGGAGGCCATTGTGGAAAGCAGAGTACTGCAGAAATTCTTTTAAAACCTCGGTCAGATCTGTGCCTTGCCACAATTCTGTATCTGAGCTATAGACAGATGTGTGTCTTTCCTAATCAAGTCCAATGGGTTTAATTAAAGACAGCTGGATTCCAAATAAGGACTAGAATAATCTCAGAGGATCAGAAGAAATGGACAGCATGTGAATATTGTCACAGCAAAGGATCTGAATACTTATTACCATGTTTTCTCATTTCTTTTTATTTTTCATATATTTTTTTCTGTCAAGATTTAGTGCTGAGTGTACATTAATGAAATAAAATGTTTTTTTTTATTTTAGCAAATGGAACAAATAGTGAAATATTTAAAGGGTCTGAATACTTTCAGTACACACTGTACATTCCAGCTAAGTTATTAAGTACATATTTCTAGTAAAAGTTTGGACCCCCTTTTGCCTTCAGATCTGCCTTAAATCTTTGTGTCATACTTTCAATAGAGATTGTATTCTACATTCCTTGGTTGTACTGAGTAGTTATTTTAGTTACTGTTGCCCTTCTATCATCTCGAACCAGACTGTCCATTCTCCTCTGACCTCTACATAAACATGGCATTTTCTTCATTTCAACCGATATATTTTTTTTGGACATGTTCAAAGTCACCTTTCTTCCCCATTCTGATGCTCAGTTTGCGCTTCAGTAAGTTTTCTTGACCACTTCTGCATGTCTAAATGCTTTGAGTGTTTATATTGGTGTTATCAAGCAATTGAACAGGAATAATTAATAAAGTGGCAAGTTTAGTGACAGCGAAGTCCAGGCAATAGACTTTGTATTCAGTTGGGGCCCAACAAATTACAGGAATCCTGCTTCAACATAAGCGCCATTATTTTATAAATAACCTGACTCCAGCATAAATAATCATCAAGGTCCATCAACCAAAGATACACTCACTAGACACTCTATTAGGTACACCTGTTCAATCACTTGTTAACACAAATTTATTCTAAGCAGCCAATCATATGGCCACAAGTAAATGTGGAATAAGGGTGATTTATGTGACTTTGAACGTGGCATGGTTGTTGATGCCAGACGGGCTGGTCTGAGCATTTCAGAAACTGCCGATACCTGTATACTAGGATTTTCACACACACCCATCTCTAGAGTTTAAAGAGAATGGTCAGAAAAAATATCTTCTGAGGGGCAGTTGTGTGGACGAATATGCCCTGTTGATGTGAGAGGTCAAAGGAGAATGGGCAGACTGGTTGATAGAATGGCAACAGTAACTACTCAAATAACCACTCATTACAATTAAGGAATGCAGAATACCATCTCTGTTGAAAGTATGTAATGAATAATTAAGCCACTTCTAAAAGTAAAATGAGGGGTCTAGACTTTTACTAGCAAAGTACCTAATAAAGAGTATATAGGCTAAAGCACAAACCCCTGAAGGTACTGCTTTAGTGATAACCATTTATATTCTGATAAAGAATCATTTTTTAACTAAAGGTATTTTTAAAGTGTAATATAAGTGTTCATAAGAGATTGGACACGCCACAGAACAAGATGCAATTGCCTGACTGGTGGACCTTGTGTTGGAATACATTTTTCTCTAGCATACCTGTATGAGATAATAGATGTGTGAGGCATCAGTGTGCTTCTACTAACACAAATTAGAGACTTACTGCAAGAAGCAATATTTAATTGTATCTAATGTTTTATTAGTGTTGTTCGGCATGTACTGATAATGTCATGAATACAAAGATGTACTTTTAAAATGTTCCTGAACTCTAGGGTGAAAATGTGTGTGTGTGTGTGTATGGTGCAAGTTACTGTTTTGTAGTTATTTGCTAGATTTATTTAGGCAATAAACAGTCTGAACTGCGCCGTAGCTTTACTTTCTATAATAAGGGCATTTCCGAAACATGTATTAAACCATTGTTAGACAAACATTTTAGTATTCTTTATAGGAACATGGTCAACAATTAGGTCAGTAATTATAACATGAAGAGGATTGAAATTTGTTATAGGTATTTGTTTTGGGGTCTTGATGAAACTTCTTGGGATACCTGGTGAATTTCATACAGAATGCATCAATATCTTGCTTCTTGCCCTGCTATGCCCTATGTCCAAGGCTTTTAACCTCAAATAATCCTTCACTATTTCACTGACAATTGTTAGCAGAAATAAACAGTGGAGAATGCTTGCAAACCATCCCCCCACCCCCCTACAACCCCACCCCACAAAACACTCTGCTTTAGAGGAGAAATAACAGGAAGGTGGCAAATCTTGGGTTAGGTGTGAATATCACTAGGCTATTAAAATCTAACACAAAAGAGCTACAGATAGCTGAAAATGAGAGTGGGTGAAAGTTATTGCGGTGTGCTTCGAAAAATATTCACATTTAATTTTGTGATAGAAAAGGTCATTTATGTTATAATGGCTTGTAATTAATTCATAACATTTGCTACACATGAAATGATTAGATTTGAAATAGTGACAAAACACAAATACCAATGACTGAAGGCAGTATGGAACAGCTCTAGAATTTCTGTTATTAGTAAGAGTCCACGCAGGTTGCCCATAGGTTCTTTGGTTCCTTTCCACTCTTAAAATATACTTGGGTGAATTATCCCTAGTTTTGAATGCACTGATGGTTCCCTATTTTGCAAGCCTCCATCATAATCCTGACTAGGAGGAAGCGATAAATGAAGAAAAATCATTTGTCCTGAAACTTCAATGTCTTTTCAAAAGGAAAAAGGAATATCAAAACTATTCATTAATAGCTAAACTTTCAGGATATCACCATATACTTTATAATACTTATTGGTGTCAGTATCTAAATGGCATTGTTTGTGTCTTTTTCTATTATTGGACATCCCATTTTGGGCAATGGCTAAACAACACCTTGCAGGAGAGTTAGTATTAAGAATTATTATTTAATTGAGGGAGGATTATTGTATTCTTGCCATTTCAGTTTTTAGGACAAAACCTAAAGGATAATCCAGGCCAAAATGTCTATTCTTGGGTGACTCTGAAAACGGATTAGCAAAATTTATAGCAGCACTATTGATTCAACCTTCTCTGCTTTGCATTCTTTTATGTTCTTAGAGAGAACAGCCTCATCACATCAACCTATTGACACTGTATGTGCTGAAAAGTATCTATGGTCCAGGAAATGTGAAAAAAGAGAACTTGTGTTTAAACCTGGGACTAGCTGTATGAGGCAACAAAGCAATGCATCCTACAAAAGAAAACATTAAACCTTTAACATTCACATTTACATTGATTAAAATTATTCAAAGACATGGTATAAGTTTCCATTGTTACATTGGAGACACACAGCTGTATGCTTCAAAGCCAGATGAAAGACATCATCTTCACAAAGTTGAGAATTGTGTAATAGACAGTGAATGCTAAACTACTTTCTTCTTTCTAACGCCAATAAAACAAAGGCACTTGTTCTTGGACCACAGGCAGCTATAATTAATCTTTATAATATTGTAGTAACTTTCAATGATAGTTCAGTCACTTACTGTGAAACAGTAAAAGATCTTGGTGTTATTATTGAGCATCATGTAGACAACATTGCCAAAACAGCCTTCTTCCATCTCAGAAACATTGCTAAACTAAGAAATCCACTGACACTCCACAATGCTGAAACACTAATTCATGCCTTGTTTACTTCTAGATGTAATTATTGTAATGTCTTGTTGCCTGGATGTTCCAGAAGGTGTATATACAAGCTTCATATCACATCACCCCTGTCTTATTTACATTTATTTTGCTCCCAATTAAATTCTATATTGACTATACTCTATTACTGACATATAAAGCTCTAAATGGTCTCACTCCACAATATTTAAGTGGACTATTAATATTTCATAGTCCAACTCACCTACTTCAATCAATAGGTACAGCCTGCTTGCAGGTTTCTTAAAATAATGAAAGTTATAGTGGGTGGCAGAGCTTTCTCTCACAATGCCCCCTAGTTATAGAAGTGTTCAAATTAATGTTTGGGTCTCAGAGTTCAAGGCTAGGCTTAAAACTTATAGCTAGCAGTCTGTTTATAGTTTTAGTTCCTCTGCACTAGAGTGTTTGGTAAACTGAGATGTTAGTAAACCTGATTTTAGGGAGCTCACATTGCATGAAATCTAAGGTTCCTTCAGTGAAAATCCTGTGGATTAACACACTCTTACTGCTACATGAACCCTCTCCCTCTTATCATTGCTCATTAGGAATAAAAAATAACCTCAGTTTCCCCCCGGGGATGAATCTTTTATCAACTTGATGACTGAATTTAATTTATGTAGCTGCTTTGCAACAGTGTTCCATTGTAAAAAGCGCTATATAAATCAAACTGAACTGAATTCTGAATTGAATTCTGACTGATCCACTCCACCCTGCCTGTACACTCTCCTTCACCTCTTCTCCACACTTCCTATTTCCCTGGACAGTTGATCCCAAGTACCTGAACTCCTGCCTATTTGTGAACACTTCGCCCTGTAGCCTGACAGTTCTACCTTCCTCCCTCTCATTCCCATATATGTATACTAGAGTACTTGGGTAAAGTGTAGAGTAGTTTTAAAAAGTATGGTCTCCCTATTGACTTTTGTATTTAGTAGTATATAAGCTTAGAGGTATTTAAGTCTATTCAAACTCTCTAAGAACATTTTCTAAGTAAACAGCTAATTACTTTTGTAAGTCACTGAGAGGAAGAGTGTCTGCTAAACACCTTTAATGTAATGTAAATGAAAGAGCTGTTTTAACTAATTCACATGAATTATTAGAAGTTGCACTTGTGTACATATATTACTGGTTATTTATTTCATCACAAATACAGATCACATGCATACAGGCTTCTAGGCAAATATTGACAGGTTATCTTAAAAAAGGACAAATTGCAGACTGACAGGAAATTATCGACCTTGTATCCTATGTCCTAAAATGAAATGGCTCACTACTTCAGAACACCTCTGCAGCAGTGCATTGGGAATAAACACAATGAGCCATTGCAGAAAATGCTTAGCAACTTTTGAACGAAAAATCTATTCCCTTAAGCTCTTAGGGGCTGTTCTGACTCTCACAACTACAAAGCTTTCTTATTAGTTTTGCTGTGTTTACTGAATTATTCATTTTAATTACTGAATAATATGCTCTAAAATGAACAACTTATTGTATCTTTTTATATGTATATAGACTCTGAATATAAATTCATTGTAATTAACCTTCAGGAATAAAAGTGATAAACCTTAGGCCTTGATTTTCACACATTCCTTTAGGACAAAATAATTATAGAACAACACATTGCTTCAACTGCTTAACTATAAAAGGAATACGTCCTACAATTTAAAGCAATAAGTGACCAAAAAAAAAAAACACATTTCAGCAACTTTATCTTGTTAAAAAAGGAAATAACTGTTAGTTCAACTAAAAGTAATTTCTCTAAACATGGCAAAGCAGTACCTGAGGAATATAAGGAAAGGTTTCAAGAGGCAGTCATCAAATGCAGGATTGTGCAAAAGTGCAAATCTCCTATGTAAGACAGGTGGGATGGTTCAAGTAGCAGGAAATAACATATGATATTTAATCCTTTCAGAATGAATTTCTCATATCATTGTATGAAAATAATATTAACATTAGCATGGTGGGTTTGATGAATCGTTGATTCTGAAGCATTTCAGAATCATTTCTAATTTCTATATCTGCATTTAGATTGGCTTCTAGGTCTACAATAAACCTTTTGCAACTGGATAGTGGTATGCAACCTGTAGCAGCTAATTTTATGCACATAGCATTATTTTATAGTGCATATTTTTAAACAAATTTTAGCTTTAATGTAAAACAATTTTATAGTAATCTTGAGAGGAATTATGGGTGAGAAATGGATATAGAAATGTCATACAAATTAATATAAAATTAATAAATTTGCATTAACACAATACTTCCTGAGATTTGTAGAAAAGGAAAGTCTGAGGCCACTACCACTCTCTACACTGGGTTATTAACGGTTTTCAGCAACCCCTTGTTTTGTAAATGCATGTGCATTCAGATGCTTTTGAGTGGAATAAGACCGGCAGCAAGACAAGTTTGTGCGAGACAGATTTCAAGACTTCGTAGAATTGATGCATTCAGAATTTTTCACTTTATCAAATATTTCTACAGGTGTTAATGTTTTATAATATGTATTGTTTTATAAAATAAAAAAGTTTTGCAAATCTTAAATAACAACAAAGCCAGCCTCTGGAAGACAGAGAGAGAAAAAAGGAGAGAGAAGGAGAGAGAGAAAGAGGGAGGAAGGAGAGAAAGAACTTTTGACTAAACAGGCCCTTATTTAATATATCAATATACTAAATAATTCAAAAAATAGACAATTATAGAAAAAATATGTACACACATATAAAAGTAGTTACACATACTATACATCTGCTTTTTTGTAAAAAAAAAATTAAGACAAAATCAGAATTCATAATTATGTAAGTAATAGATGGAAAAGAATTATCCATATTTACATAGAATTGATAAGTTTTTTCTCAATATGGTTTTGTCCTACAAAATGTTTGCTTGTGTTTGTACATGATGTGTTCATTATTAAAACTCCTCGGTCTTCATGTCGCTGCTGGCCGACTTTTTCGGAGAGGTTTAATGCTCAGTGCCGGGTTTGACCTCGGGAAGTCTGTGATTCCAGACACCCCCTGGGAAGTGCCAGTGTCCGGTGTCATTCTCCAGCTGATTGCCTGCATTTCTTGCTCTTTTTTATTACACGGATGTTACTCTGTGTGATGTTCCTCCCTTCACAATCAGCTGCAGGTTTCCTTGCGGTGTCTGCACTGTTATTTTGTTTCAGATCGCTGATATACTCTGCATGTTTGGGCTTCTTTGTTTAGGGAACAGATGTTCAAGGCTTATCTGCTGCAGCTTGCTCAATCCCAGCCTCTCTGGTCGCAGGTTCTTCTCGTTCATGGTTGGTTGATTCCGGGGCTTGCATGCTGGAGCCTCCACTATTAGGTCTGAGCCTCCATAGACAGTCCCGAACGCGCCACACTCAAAACACTTCATAACAGTGTTCTATGTTGCAAACACAGTGTAGCTGATCCCATTGATTTTAAAACTGAGGGTCAGCCTGATCTCCTCGTCATTTTTCATCAACATGTAAGTTTGCTGGTGAAAAGCAATGATGTGTTTTATCAGTAACGGTGACACCAGTTACCGCAACATGAAAGTT
>JAOUQV010000015.1:11589919-11604759 GCA_028565295.1 Aspidoras spilotus | reverse complement strand
GACGTCGTGTCATTCAGACTAAAGAGGAGAAGGATGACCCAAGTTCAACATATCAACCTCTACATATCAGCGCTCAGATCAGAAGCCAGAATCTAATGGTATGGGGTTGTAAAATAAAATAAAAAAGAGAGCGTCAGAAGCATCTAAAGACAAAAGGGACTGGACTGCTTCTGAATGGTCCAAAGTTAAGTTCTATAATAAAAGTAGATACAATACTCTGCAGATGCTAGTCCCTGAAGTCCGGACATTGACTATATACTATCCTGATTCTCATCCCACAACATAGGATGTAGTTGCACAAGCTAATCGACTTTGCCCTTATTTGCCGATGCGGCTATACTTTTCTTATTTTCTTACCTACTTTATCTGTCCTGTTGTAGCTGTGGTTAGTGATGGGGGATTGAATCGATTGTTTTGCTGACCCTTGCTTTCCAGTTTCCAGATACATTTATTACCGAGTTGTGGCTGCATTATGGCTGCCATCTTATGTAATGGCATGTGGTCTTGCACACTGTTTGCTCTGTAAACGGAGTCCATTAGATTTTATGTGAAATTGCATCAACTGTATATTGTTGTTCTTTGTGCTGCTCTTGGAAAAGAGACTTGTATTTACTACTATTACTACCCACTAACTACATACAATTAGTCCTACTACTATCTTCTACTAATACTATCACCTAATACTATTACTACCTACTACTACTACCCCTATTACTACGTACATACTACTACTACGACTACCTACTATTATTATTATATTCAATTTTTATTAAAATCTAAACTCAGTTTAGCAGCAGAATTTAAGACAATCCTGGTTTAATCTTCATCATTATAACTGTGACTCTTTGTTTTTACTGCATTTCTTAGAAATGGAGAAACCCTCTACAATCATAGGAGAGTCATTTGCAGGTTCACAGAGTCAGCCCTATTCCTCAGCAGGAGATTCTGGAATTGCTTTTGTTAACGCTCAGACCAGCCATCCCACTGTGATATCTGTACGTATCGTCTTACTGCTGTTTGTAACTGCACACACAACCATCTTACTTATGTGTGCATGTGCATGTTTTTTTTTGTAATTATTTCTCACCTATTACTATTGTGACCAGTCAATATTAATGGCCATCAACCACAAGATCCTGTGCTGATTGAGAAAGAGTGTTGTTTGTTTAACAAAGTACAGCAGTTGCATCTTACCCTAAGGTGCATACAGTTGTTCAGAATAAATATCTGTGGTTTCTGTGTGGAGTTTGCTTGTTCTTCTCAAGTGTGCATGGGTTTATCTTAATAAATTATAAACAAAAATAGTAATTCAACACAAAGTAAAAACACATAGTATATAGATTAATTACAAACACAGTGATCTATTTCAAGTTCTTAAATCTGTTATTGTTAATGATTATTGCTTACAGCCAATGAAAACCCAAAAGATTATCTCAGAAAATTTAAATATTTAACACAGTACACTTGCAAAGGCTTTCTATGCTTTTAAAATGATCTCTTAATCAGGTTCAGTAGGTTACACAATCATGGGGAACATATTGGCAGTCATTGACACACTCCACATGGAGGTTATGTCACAAAGGTCATTGCTAAAGAAGCTGGCTGTTTACAGAGTGCTGTATCCAAGCATAATAATGGAAAATCGTCAAGAAAAAGCCATTAACAAATTTGGGGAAGATTAACAAGGAGTCTGTTGCTAAAGTCAGTGCTTCCAAGAGCCACCACACACAGATGTATCCAGGACAGGGCTACAACTGTCCCATTACTTTTATTAATTGATTCCATTGACCAAGAAACGTCTTACCTGGGCCAAGGAGAAAACGAACTGGACTGTTGCTCAGTAGTACAATGTGTTGTTTTCAAATAAAAGTAAATTTTGCATTTCATTTGGAAATCAAGGTCCCAGAGTCACACAGCGTGGAGAGACACACTGTCCAAGCTGCTTGAGGTCTAGTGTGAAGTTTCCACAATCAATGGTGGTTTGGGGAGCCATGTCATCTACTGGTGTAGGTCCACTGGGTTATATCATGACTAAAATCAGCCCACCCACCTACCAGGAAATTTTAGAAAACTTTCTCTGTCAACAAGCTTTTTGGAGGCCCAATCAAGTATTGAGTGCATTTACTGTACATTTTTGTTTTTACTGCAACATTTCTGAATTAAAAATCATATTTGAGTTGGTCTTATATAATATTCTAATTTTCTTAGATAATGATTTTGGGTTTTCATTGTCTGTAAGCAATAATCATTATCAGTAACAGAAATAAACACTTGAAATATATCACTGTGTTTGTAATAAACCTATATAATGTTTGCATTTCACCATCTGTATTAAATTACTCAAATAAAAATGAACTTTTTGATGATATTCAAATTTATTGAGATACACCTGTATTTGGCTTGTGTATTGATACACTAAGTAAGTATTCGCTCACCTGCCTTAATTTACATATTAGCTAATACATAGGGTTGAATAAGACGTCGGTCCACTCTCTGCAGCTAGTACAGCTTCAACTGTTCTTGTGGCTGTCCACAACATTTAGGAGTGTGTTCATGGGAATTTTTGACCATTCTTCCAGAAGCGCATTTGTGAGGTCACACACTGACGTTAGATGAGAAGGCCTGGCTCTCTGTCTCCGCTCTATTTATCCCAAAGATGTTCTATTGGGTTAAGGTCAGGGCTCTGTACAGGTCTATCAAGTTCATCCACCCCATAATCTGTTTTATAGACCTTGCTTTGTGCACTGGAGCACAGTTGTGTTGGAAAAGGAATGGGCCAGCTCCACAAATTGGGAGCATGGAATAGTCAAACATGTCTTGGTATGCTGAATTATTCATGCACCTGTGAAAAGTTGTATAAGTGAGAGCAAATACTTAGCAATATAGTGAATGAATGACTTTTGTGTAGAGATATACAGTATATGTGTGACTTGTGTATATACAAACCCAATTCCAAAAAAGTTGGAAATAAAAATGAATGATGTTTCAGAATTCCATATTTTATTCAGAATAGAACAGAAATGATATATCAAATGTTTAAACTAAGAAAATGTATCATTTTAAGAGAAAAATTAGGTGATTCTACATTTCGTGACAACACATCTCAAAACAATTTGGGACAAGGCCATGTTTACCACTGTGAGACATCCCCTTTTCTCTTTACAACAGTCTCTAAACGTCTGGGGACTGAGGATATAAGTTGAGGGATAAGAATGTTAACCCGTTCTTGTCTAATGTAGGATTCTGGTTGCTTAACTGTTTTAGATGTGCCTAATGTTTTCTATCTGGACTGCAGGCTGGCCAGTTCAGTACCCGGAACCTTCTTCTATGCAGCCATGATGCTGTAATTGATGCAGTATTTGGTTTGGCATTGTTGGAATGCCAAGGTCTTCTCCTGTTGGAAAATGCAATGTGAAAAAGATGTCGTCTGGATGGGAGTATATGTTGCTCTAGAACATGGATATACTTTTCAGCATTGATGGTGTCTTTCCATGATGGTGTCTAAGCCGCCTATGACACAGGCACTAATGCAACCCCATACCATCAAAGATGCAGGCTTCTGAACTGAGCGCAAATAACAACTTCCTTCTCCTCTTTAGTCCAAATGAGACGGCATCCCTGATAAAGAACTTCAAAGAACTTCATCTGACCACAACAGTTTTCCCCTTTACCACAGTACATTTTAAATAAGCCTTGGCCCAGAAGAGACGTCTGCGCTTCTGGATCTTGTTTTACGGCTTTTTCGTTGAATGATAGAGTTTTAGCTGGCAGAGGTGGCACGGTGAATTGTGTTCACAGATAATGTTCTCTGGAAATATTCCTCTGCCCATTTTGTGATTTACAATGCAGAAGCTTGCCTGTATGATGCAGTACTTTCAAAGATCATGGGCACCTAGTACAGTTTTCTGCCCTTGACCCTTATGTTCAGAGATTCTTTCAGATTCTCTGAATCGTCTGATGATGATATGCACTGTAGATGATGATATGTTCAAACTTTCCTTTCTGATATCGCCCTACTATTTGTCGGTGCAGAATTGAGAGGATTGATGATCCTCTTCTTGTCTTTACTTCTTGTCTTTACTCCAAGATGCTCTTTTTATACCCAGTCATGTTAATGACCTATTGCCAGTTGGTCCTCCAGCCGTTCCTTTTTTGTACCTTTCAACTTTTTCGGCCTCTCATTGCCCCGTCCCAACTTTTTTGAGATGTGTTGCTGTCACGAAATTTAATATGAGCCACTATTTGGCATGACATTTCGAAATGTCTCACGTTCGACATTTGATGTGTTGTCTATTTTCAATTGTGAACGCAATATCAGTTTTTGTCATTCGTAAATTGTTGCGTTCTGTTTTTGTTTACAGTTTGTACTTTGTCCCAACTTTTTTGGAATCGGGTTTGTATGACTTTTATGTGTTCCCGTTTTTAACATGGCCATCAATGCAGAAGATGATGTTAATCAATCAATAAACAAACTAAATATGTCTTATGGTCAAAAAGGTGTAATATCAGGCATGTCCGCTACTAAAACTGGTTATAGGGCTCCTACAACCCAGGACATATGTTATAATGTGGCAGTATTCTCAGGTGATTGTTTTCCTTGTGTTCACCTTTTGTTATCATGAATTATTTGACTTTATTTAGTAAATTTCACTAGAAACATAAATTTTTAGGCTACATATGTTTTAAATTCCTAACTGGACTGTAACACTTGAGGAGTTCAGCTAAATAATCAGGAACTAGATCATAAGGAGCCTTAACCGTAAGAAGCAGAATTATTTATTTAATTCTTATGGTAATAGGCGGCAGCACGGTGGTGCTGTGGATAGTGCTGTGGCCTTACAGCAAAAAGATCCCGGGTTCAAGCCCTGGGTGGAGCACTCTGGAAATTTCTGTGTGGAGTTTTCATGTTCTCTCTGTTAGCGCTGGTTTTCTCAAAAACATGGACTAGATATTCCGAAGCATTTGAAGATGAGAGGGTGTATATGGGTGATATTGTGAAGATGGAAGAATGGCGACTAGGAAAGAGATTTTATGTAGGGCTTGAAAGACAGAGTAGAATCAAATGTGACACCAAGGTTTTGTACAGTGACAGAGGGCTTGATTACTATTTTAATAATTAATCAATTACACAAACCAGAAGTATAAATGTAATGAATGTTGGGTCATGTTGATTGTTGCTATGTAGTAAAATCATTTCTACCAAAAACACTGATTTATCTGGTTAGTCATGTTGAACTGCTGTTATTTTAATCTGTTCAAATGTCAGTTACATAACAATTTGTATGCATGCATCATATACATTATATACAATATATTGTATATAACATTTATAACAATTATTCAAGGATCTCCAAATGATGAAGTAAGACTGTAAACTATCACGTCTGTTGATATCTCTGTATTTGAAGGGAACACTAGCAAAAGCTCACACAGAATAAAAAGAATGTATAGGCATCTTGATGGCATGGCACTGTACCATAGGTTCACTGTTGTCCTCTTACCCTGGATGATTAATGATTCATACTAATCATTATTCTTGCTTTCTTTCCCCCCCTACTTAATTCTTTTTTTCCAACCTACTACATAATACTTTCCATATTCATACACGCCTGTAGAAAATGGTCTCTCATTCCACAGACATAACTCAAACAGACCACCCCCAACAAGGAGTGCCAGTTACTTCTCATGCTTCTCTTATACAGACACAGTCATACATGAACCCTGTTTTACCCCAGGCCTCCATTAGCTATCTTTCTGGAGAACCAATAGGCTCCTCTCTAAACAGCATGACTAAACAGAGCCAGCCTAATGTTACGCCTCTGCAACAGACTGAAGTGCTATCTCAACAAAGTGCAGTTCAGCTACAACAAATATCATTAGACCTACATGCTACACTGCAACAACCGCTGCCTCTGTCACAACAAAAAACAACAGTTGCATTACAACAGATAAATCAGATTCAGAATCATGGCATGTTAATGCCTCATCCTTCTACAGGAATACCTTCCAAGCAGATAGAGAATTCACAGTTATGTTTGCAAGAGCAGCAACTGCAGTCAAGTGTAACACAGCAGCAATATATACCACATCATCAACAGCAGGAATTGGAATGGAAGAAACAACATCATATCTATTCACAACAACAGATAGAGCAGCAAGAATTACAAATTCAAAAACAACAGCAAAATCCAGCAGTGACGCAGCAACTGGATCAACACAATCCACCAATGCAACAGCAGCCACTTTTGCAGCATGCAGGGGAACAGCAGCGCCAGGCCCTATTGCAGCAGCATTTTGAGCAAAAAGAAGCTCTGTTGCTGCAACAACAACTTCTATTACACCAACAGCAGTCCTTAATACAGCAGAATCAACCACAGCTAGAGCAACAACAAATGCTGATAGCACATCAGTTAGAGCAACAGCCACAACACATAGAGCAAAAATCTTTGATTCAAAAGCAGGTGGAACAACAGCAAACTTTTCTACAGCAACAGCAACATGTGCAACTCTTACAACAACAGTTGGAGCAGAAGCATGTTCTTTTGCAAAAGCAGCACCAAATAGATCATCAACAAATGCAGCAGCAGCAGCAGTTTGAACAACAACAGCAGCAGTGTGCACTGCGGCACGTTTCACTGTCTCAGCTTACACAATCACAAACACAGCAGTCAATCCAACAAGACTGTCAGACACAGATTGACCAACAGCAGCATATATTATTACAACAGAGAGAGATACAGATGCAACATCAACCTCTTGTACAACATCAACAACAAAATAGAGATTTGCAGCATGCCCTACCCATGCAGCATTTGGATCAGAAGGTTAATCTTGAGACTCTTCAGCAACAGCAACATGCTTTAATTGAGCAACAACTGGATCAGCATCAGCAGCAAGCTGTGTTATTACAACAGCAAAATCAGTTAAACCAACAAGTTCCCCTTGGCCAACATCACTCCGAACAACAACAGACATTTTGTCCTGTGTCTATTACGCAGCAGCATGATCAATGTAGCCAGCAAGTAGCCCTCAGACAAAATCATACCGGGAAACAGCAAGATGTTTCTCATGAGACTGTTCAGCAGCAGACTTTACTCAAGCAACAGCAGGAACAGCGCCATCTTCTTCAGCAAGCCTTGCATTTACACCAACATCAGTCGAACCAACATGTAGCCTTTGGTCAAAATCATAGCGGGATACATCAAGCTCTTACTCTTGAGACTGTTCATCAGCAGGCACTAATCAAGCAACAACAGGATCAGCATCATCTTCAACAGCAAGCTTTGTACTTACAGCAGCATCAGTCAAACCAACATGTAGCTCTTGCTCATAATCAAAGTGGACAACAGCAGGATGCTCTTCTTGAGACTGTTCAACAGCAACAACAGACTCTATACAAGCAACAGTGTGATCAGCAGCATCTTCAACAGCAAGCTTTGCTTTTACAACAGAAACAACATTTGGACCAACAGATCTCCAATGAGCAGCAGCACTGTCGGCAAGCTCTGGGTCTTGAAACTGTTCAACAGCAGCAGCATGCTCTACTTCAACACGAGCAGCAGCTGCAAAACATGTTGCTACAACAGCCCATTCAGTCCCTAAACAAGGAGCAACAAGAGTTTATTCAACAACAATCTGTTTTCTCTGGGCAGCAGGATGGAATCGCTGCTTTGCAATCAAGTGTTTCTCATTCAGCAATGGTTACCTCACAAATTTCGAATCAGTCACAAACACCTGTTCACATTGACCAACATGCATCACTTCTAACAGCAACTCAAACTCAAGAGCATAGAAAAATGGAACAAGATGTTACACAAACCCACAGTCAAATTCCTTTACAGACCCAAAGTCTCTCAGAACCGCAATCAACAGTTACATCCCTACCACAGCTAAACCGTATCCAGTTGAAGAGTTCTCAAGTGTTTCCAGCTTCAGTACAGATGCAGGATATAGCACAGCCACAAATACAGACCCAGATATATGTCCCAAACGAGGCACATTCTCAAATAGTAATGCAGGGACAGAATGTTCCAGCTCAAGTCATGCCCGTAATTGGTCAAGTTACAGCAATGCCGCAATCGAATCAAATATCAAGTCAAATTCAGGCTCCTTCTGGACTGATCACAATGCAGTATCTTCAAGCCTCACAGATTGGTCAGCACACAATTCAGCCAGTCCAGTTTGACATGACACAGGGTACAATACAGCAACAGCAGTATCAGCAAATGTTGTTGTCTCCAACATCAGTGCCAAGTAACATTACTGTGTCAACAGGAACTCAAGTTCATGCAGTAGGAACTACCACACAGCAATACTTACAGCAGAAAGTCCACACTCAAAATCCAGTACAAACACAGATACAGCCCACACTGCAAGGGCAGCAACAGCTTGGTGGCTTTACCATGCAGCCTGTGCCTCTTATGCAACCTCAAGTTTCGCAACAGTATGAACAGAAAACCCAAAATGTACAGCAACATCCGATACAGCTGCAGATTCAGACTAATATATTGTCTTCTGTTCAGCAACCTTCACCATCCCACCAAACTGCTTTGCCTCAAGACCTTAATCAGCAGTCAGCTCCTCTGCCATCTGCTCTGCAAGTTCAGTCTGTTGCACATTATAGTAATGTGGCTGGTTTACCACCTTCCCCACAGCATCAGTCTCAGTCAGTCTTACTTTCCACTCCCACTCAATCACAGGCGCACAACCACATACAGACACAGGTTCACTCCCGCACTGATATATACACTGAGACAGCAGGCACCTCAGTTCAGCCACTGTACCCCCAAGTTCCCCTGCAACCTCACATGCCTTCTATTCCCTCTCATACCTCACTCAGCTCTACCAACTTATCAGGCTTCCAGCTTGCCTCCTCTGCTTCTGATGTCCAAGGGCCAACTGAAACACAGCTACAACAATCTGAGCTAAATGATGTAGTTTTGACTTCCCTACCTCTTGCCAATGCTTCACAGCTTCCTTGTGCTAATGGCATTGTCCTTCCCCTAAACTTGGCAGATTGTGACCCTACTTTGGCCACTGCACAGGTACAAATGCACACCCCGTTTTAATGTCACATAGCTCTGCTTCAAGACAATGTGTTACTTGCAATATCAATAATATTATGATATGATCTTTTGCTGATATTTTTTGTTGTCGTTTGTTTTTTTTTCGTGTATATGTTTGTCTTTTCAACAAAATAAATAGGGGAGCCCAAAACAATCTGCCAGCCAACATTCTTTAGCAGGGTAAGCTTCAGAAACGTACCTCTTTTTGTATCAGGATGTTTTCTTTGATGCATTTTAATGGATCAACACGTTTTTATTGTTACCGTTTGCTTCTAGCTCTACTCTAGCTAGCAAAGAAGAATCTCAGTTACCCATGGCTAATGGAAAGATTGAGAAAATAAAGACTCAGAGGAGGTATTCCTACCAACGGGCTGAAAAAAACAGTCACTTTCAGTTAATCATGCTACAGGTAAACTTTGACTGATTGCCATATGTCCCATGTTGACTTGCAGCATTTTCTTAAGCAGTCACATCTGAATAGATAAAGACAAGATAAATGTATGTATTTTAGGTATCAAACTCTGGAGACAACATGGCTGAGTGCCAGCTGGAAACTCACACAAACAAGATGGTCACATTCAAGTTTGATGTTGAGGAAGATGCACCTGAAGATATAGCGGATTACATGGTTAGAAGACTGTTGCAGAGTCACTTTTTCTGGTTAAAGTAAAACAGACTTAATACTGCTTTCTAATGGCGTGAAAAGAAATATGCGTGCAGTTCTTCTCATCCAGCCAAATGAATGCATTGTTAAAACTTCCTGTTTAGCGATATTTACTACAAACCCAATTCTAAACATTTTAAGACAAAGTACAAATTGTAAAAAGAAAAAAAAAAAAAAGTTTAAAAATTCCATATTTTATTCAGAATAGAACATAGATGACATATCAAATATTTAACCTGAGAAAATTTATCATTTAAAAAGATTTAAATGGGGATTTAAAAATTTCGTGACAACACATCTCAAGTTGGGACAAGGACATGTTTACCACTATCAGACATGCCCTTTTCCTTTTACAACAGTTTGTTAATGTCTGGGAACTGAGGAGACAAGTTGCTCAAGTTGAGGTATAGGAATGTTAACCCATTCTTGTCTAATATAGGATTCTAGTTGCTCAACTGTCTTAGGTCATTTTTGTCATATAGTTTTATGATTTTCCAAATGTTTTTTATGGGTGAAAGTTCAGTGCCCGGACCCTTCTTCTACGCAGCCATGATGCTGTAACTGATGTCGTATGTGGTTTCTCATTGTTATGTTGAAAAATGCAAGGTCTTTCCTGAAAGAGAATCTGAATTGGAGCATATGTTGCTTTAGAACCTGGATATACTTTTCAGCATCGATAATGTCCTTTCAGATGTGTAAGCTGCCCATGCCACAGGCGCTAATGCAACCCCATCCCATCAGAGATGCAGACTTCTGAACTGAGCGCTGATAACAACTTGGGTCGTCCTTCTCCTCTTTAGTCAGAATGACACGATGTCCCTGATTTCCATAAAGAACTTTACATTTTTATTTGTCTGACCACAGAACTGTTTTCACTTTGCCACAGATAATTTTAAATGAGCCTTGGCCCAGAGAAGGCGTCTGCGCTTTTGGATCTTGTTTAGATACAGATCTGGATCCTATTTGAACTTTAGAGTTTTCTCTTTGCAATTTTACCCAGTCAAACTCCATTATTTGTCGGCACAGAATTAGAGGGATTGGTGATTCTTTTCCTGATAGCTTTTTTTCTGAGAGCTGCTGCCACTCCAAGATGCTCTTTTTATAACCAGTCATGTTAACGATCTATTGCAAATTGACCTAATGAGTTGCAATTGTTTGTATCTTCAATTTTTCCAGGTCTTTTTTTTTTGCCCCGTCCCAACTTTTTTGAGATGTGTTACTGTCATGAAATTTTTGACATGCAATTTCAAAATGTCTCACTTTCGACATTAGATATGTTGTCTATATTCTATTAGAAATACAATATCAGTTTTTGACATTTGTAAATTATTCCATTCCATTTTTATTTACAGTTTGTTCCCAACTTTTTTGAAAAGTTTTTGTGCATTTTCTGTTGAGCTTATGTATGTAGAAGAGTGTGGATAGCAAGTTTCTCTTAGGGTGTTGTCCTAGCTTTTTACGATGTGACATGTTGAGGCAGTACATGATCATTGTCGCATGTTAGCAGCTGTTGGGATCGAATGACCAGGTGAACAAATGTGAAGAATACTTAGGAGAAATGAGAGGATGTGACAATAATTCATTATAATTATGTTATAATTCTTATTTAATAGGTGGAAGAGGACTTTGTCCTTAACACAGAGAAAGAAATATTTGTAGATGACTTGAGGGCTATAGTGAAGAATGCCCAGGAGATCTTCAGCACTCAGTCAAAGGTCTGGCATTTTAGTGAAACCATGGCTTTCATTGGATATGGTTTGGAAAGATGGTAATTGCTGTGCAAAAACACTCCAACCACCATTTTTCTCTTTCTCTCCATCTCTCTCTGTCTCTATCACCCTCTCCCAGACGGGATCAACTGAGCAGCTACATGTCGGCACACCTTCAAGTTCTACAGGTGATTGAGTTTTTGTTTATATATAGTGAACATTTTAAATAGGTCAGGACTCCTACAACAATACATAATTTGTCATTTATAATGTTGATTTGAATAAAATTTAGCAGCCATTTAAAAACGTTTTAAAAAATTAAAATATTAATTTGCCAATTGCTTTTACCCCTCGGACCAATTATAGTTGAAAAATGTGTAAACTTGATAATGTTATTGCATTGTTTTTTTGCTCCTGTTTCTCATTTTATCCACAAGTAGATTCTGCCCCACAATCCTCTCCAGTAGGTCGCTGGCGATTTTTCATCAACCAGACCATTCGCCATCGTGACTCTCAGTCCACTCGTGAAGACTCCACTCCTTCGCCCTCAGGAGAGAGCAAAGGCCCGATTGAGGGAGGTACTTCATATTAGCCATATTCACTCTTTAATAAGCTTTGAGTCGGTTTCAGGGGGCAAAGATTTTGACTAATGTGCAATCTCAAGTATTTGGACGGATTTACACCGAGTAGTTAAAGTGGTATGCACCGTCACAATACATGACCCTTCAGAAAGAAATCCTTTGTGAATTCCACAAAAGTTCGGACTTCTTAATGTCTGCTGTTGCTTCTCTGCTTATGTATTTGGTGCTTATGTAAGGATGGCTCATTTCTCTTTAAAGAAATGATGTACAGGATATAATCCTGGGAGTTTAAATATGGTTATTTTTTATACCTAATGATCAAGTCAGAGGGCGACGGTGCCAAGGAAAAACTCCCTGAGATGATAAGAGGAATAAACCTTGAGTGGAACCAGACTCAGAGGGAAATCCCATCCATTTGGGTGAAATTAAGTAACTTATTAAGAACCTGTAAAAACGAGTCTGTAAAAAAGAGGAGTGTTTATAATATCCATGTTATAGACAGGAAATAGTATTCTGAAAACAGCAGTTTTGGATGTATCTATGGAACGTATCCTAATCTTAACCTATGTAATTCTTTTGCAACTTAGTAAACCCTGTTTCCTTAAAAAGTTTTTTAATTATATTATAGACCTACAACTCATGCAGCAAGCAGCCCCTTCCTCGTGTGATTCTAATGACATGGCTCTGTAGTCTGTGAAAAACAAATTGTTACTTTTGTAGTTGAACAGACACTGAACCAGCCTCCAGCACTAGCACCTATTTTACATGGGTGTACACTTGGATAGAATGCCAGTCAGCGTAAATCTGGCTTTAGCTTGATGTTTTGCTATCTATATTTTTCTTACATTTTTCTAGATTTTTATAATTTTGAATGCCTTAATGCTGTTGACTCTTTCTGTACATTTGTTGTAGCTTCCGATCATGAGGAGTTACTACAATCAGCCTCTCAGTCTGGTGTCCATTTTTCTTCATGTTCCACACTTCCCGTGTCCTCTGTTCCGGCCTTGGGTCCTTCTGATTCTATTCCTAGTGCCACTGCCTTGGAATCCACCAGCTCTACTTCGCAGGTACTTCACATGGCTTCAGGAGATGAAGTCATGCAAGACCTAGCAGCAACTACCCTGCCTGCTGAAGTTAAAGTCTGTGTGAATACTATTGAAGCCACAAAACAAAACTCTTCTACTCATGCCGTGGCTGATCATGTGCATCCATTTGAATCTAGCAAGGATATAAGCATGGGTTCCAAATTTGGCCAGAGTTTTGAGGATGCTGCTACTATAGTTTACTGCGAGCCTAAAGATCAAACCGATCCCACTAGCAGTTTGGCTCAGAGCACTGTGTTACCTTGCATGTTAAGTCATGGGGATCAAATGCAACAACTGCAGCAGTTACCTCAAATGTCAGCAATGCATAAACCCGAGGTACTCCAACAAGATCTACAATCACAGCCACTTAAAGAATCATATTCAGTAAAGCTTCCCACGGTCAACACTGAGCAGTCTCGGATGCAGCAGCAGCTTCTCCTACACCAACAAAAGACGCAACAGAATGTGTCAACAGTGTCACAGTACATCGCTCAGGAGAAAGTTTCTTTAACAGACCAGGACACATCTCATTTCCACCTAGAGCTGCAGTCGACTTTACAGAAGATACCATGCCAACAGTCAGAACTTTCAATGAAACCACTAGGCCAGCAACCTAGTGCCAAACTGGAGGACGTAGAGCTGGATAGTGAAATTAATCAACCGGCAGTTTCACTGCAGCAGTATGTGCAGCAGGAAGCAGTGCTGCACCCTAAAGCACTGACTGCACAACCTCAGCAAATAATAGAAACTCAAGAAGCTTTACTGCATAGAACACATGTTAAGCCTTTGATCTCAAATCAGCTCCCTACTGTGGAAATGCATCCCCAAACCAAGCTGGAAATGGTGCCTCAGCCAACATCATTATCTGGAATGCAGCTGGAATCAGAGCTCTCCACAGAACATGTCACTGCCATAGAAGAAAATTTCATACATTCTGCTCCTTTGCAACCTGTGTCTGATCCCTTTCTTCCCCCTCTTTCATTCTCAGAGACTGCTTTGCCAACTCTGACTCATGTACTTACTCCTTCTCCTGCACAGTCTTCTTCAGTAGCCGAGTCAGACAGTGAGGGCCCCCCAAAAATTGACTTTGTTGACAACCGTATAAAGACACTGGATGAAAAGCTACGGAATCTTCTTTATCAGGAACACAGTGGCAGTGGGGGAAACATCTCCGCCTGCACTCCTGACCTAGTGCCCTCCTCAGCTACAGCTTCTGCACCAACCAGGGGAGAAGAGTCATTTGAGTCTCACACACTGCCAGCCTCCACCATCCCATATCCTCCTGCCTGCTCATCAGACACCTCTCCACATTCCTCCTCCTGCACCACCTCTCACATTTCCTCCACCTCGTCAGACAGAGAAAGGGACAAAACGGCAGAAGACTGCATCACCCAGAGTGCTCCAACACCCTCCAATACTGTGGAGCACCAGCCTGCCTCATCCTTCTCTACTTCCTCAACGTGTTCCCTTCTTTCTTGTCCACAGGAGACACTGCCAGGACCGCATGTTTTATCCAGTGAATCTGCAGCCCTTGTAAGTCTGGTCTGGGGGAAAAAACAGGCAGGTTGGGTTTTGGCTGCCACTTTATTTTATATGTAAAATGTGAAATATGTATATTTGTACATATTTCAGTGTTGCAGTGTTGATTCATACTATATGTAGGGGTTAGACAATGAAACTGAAACACCTGTCATTTTAGTGTGGGAGGTTTCATGGCTAAATTGGACAAGCCTGGT
>JAOUQV010000015.1:11516772-11526851 GCA_028565295.1 Aspidoras spilotus | reverse complement strand
GCATGATTCTACATTTCTTCAGGAGACATGGGACAAAATACAGTACATATAAGGTAAAAAACAAATAAATGAGTGAATAGCCGATAAACGAGGAATTCTAGTGTGCTTCTAAAGCGGTCCTCCGGTGCAGAGTGGCACACTGAGGCAAGCTGTGTTTTTAGTACAGATTGATGATAGAGAAGAAATACATTTTACACCTTAATAAACAATAACCTACTGACATCTACTGTACAACAATGTTCTGGAAATAAACCGGGTATTATATACCAAGGTAAAATCTCCCTAGTGTGGATAGACCGCGGTGATGGACAGATATATATCCGTGTGTAAAATTTTTCTCAGTTGAAAAAAATCACTGAAATCACGTGTGACGATGTCTAGGGAGATTTTATTTGTAGCAAAAAACAATTAACTCTATAACAGAAACACGCAGAAAACAGTGAGATTATGTGAGGAATGTGCCAGCTGAGGAAACAGGATCAGGTGGCTGCTGGTTCCGATTAGATAGTCCTTATTAAGTCCTTGGAAGCCAGCAGCTGTAAGCGATAAAATAAGACAAATTGTTAAACATTAAACGAAACACCTAACACAGGCAGCAACAAATAGTAACAGTAACATTCACATTCAAAACATTCAACAAATGAACACACACTGGAATCCACTTCAAACACAGCGATATTAAATTAGGAAATGGAATTTAGCCACACGTCATTTTGGATGCCTGCGTCCCGGATCCATGCCAGACACTCACAGACAGATAAACACAGCAAGCCACAGCCCCAGTGCATCGCCAGGGAGGATTTTAATACCAGTCAAGCCGCTACTACTAAATAATGGCAGTGCCGTGACAAAAAAGGCCAAGGACAAAAGAATACACAAAAACACAGTCAGTGAGGGACCAAGGCAAGGAACGTGGCACGTGAGGAGACGGGATAATGGGGCTGCCAGCCGCTGTAAACAAACAAAAAAAAACACATTCAATAAAAAAGACGCTGAACGTATGAATGGCAGCCACAAACATAAAAACACATACATTCACACATAAAAACCATGACTGTGCCCCGAATCAGGTGGGATTCAGGTGTGGTTCAACAACAGCGAATGTCACTTGAAAGTGAAAGTGTTACATTTGCCACTATGCTTGCACACATTGGAATTTGTCGTCTGCATTTAACCCATCTGTGCAGTGAAACATACACAAATACATACAAAGGTGAAGTGAATACAAATGCCCGGAGCAGTGAGCAGCCTGCACAGCACCCTGGGAGCAATTGGGTATTTGGTGCCTTGCCCAAGGGCACTTCAGTCGTGATTGGGAATCATATCAGGGACAAGCTAGATTGTGACTCATGCCAAAGAGAAAAGTGTGACTTTAATTACAAAATCTCAAATGACTGCCCTCCTTGTTTACTCTGTGTTGTTGCTGTTACCATGAGAATGCCATGGTTATAAGGACTTGTGACTCTTATGGACAAAAAAAAATATTTGATACTTCTACATTCATGTGTTTTTTTTTATATTCATGTGATCACAAGCTTAGTTTGAATAAACAAAGACTGAGTTTATGAATTTTTCATTATGTTTGTCCAGCATAAACGTTGCATTCTACTGTTATGTGTGTGTGTTAGGTAATTGTACATGAGGTCCCTGGCCAAGAATTGGAAGTAGAGGTATTTGATAAAGATCCTGATCAGGACGATTTCTTAGGGAGGTAGGACAATATTTTGTTATTAAATTATCTTGCTCCACCCCATAATAGTCGCTGACTTGCTCATCCCCAAACTCTTTTCTCTTCTGTTCTTTTTTGTTTCACAGGATGAAGCTAGACTTGGGTATTGTGAAGAGAGCACGGGTTCTGGACCAGGTTTGAACTATTTTTAATTATTTATATCATTTTAATCCTGTTCTATGAAACACTTTGTTCTCCTTTTTTGTTTCTTTCCTGTTTTTAACTTCGACTGTTTTGCAAAAAAATCCATGACTCACTCTTCCTTCAATTTAGTCTTCAGTGGGTTAGTCTGCATTTGTCACCCTCCACTCCCCTTCTCTCATTCTAAATGGTTTAGTGTGCTATTTTATTTATTATAGTGGTTCAGTCTGAATGATGCACCAAGTGGGAAGGTTCATCTCAAGCTGGAGTGGCTTTCCCTTCTGCCCTCTGCAGAGCACCTTACTGAGGTCAGAGTTGAAATCTATTATTTAGTAAGAGACTCAGATTCTGATCTATTGACACATTAAATATTATTTATAGACAGTTTACAACCAGTGAGTTTGCCAAGAAATTGTTTTATTTTGCAGGTCCTCCAGAGGAACCAAAACGTTACATTCAGTAAGACTGCTGATCCTCCCTCTGCTGCCATCTTGACAGTGTATCTGGATCGGGCCCAGGATCTTCCTGTAATATGTTGAAATTGTTTTCCCTATGTGCTATGAATATGCACAGTATCTGGTATATGTGGATAAGCTGTGGTTGTATTTTTTTATACAGATGAAGAAAGGCAACAAGTTTGCTAGTCCTTTGGTGCAGCTTTCTGTTCAGGATAGCACTAAAGAGAGTAGGGTAAGTCTACCTTCTGTTAAACAGCCCCATATAGACTGTAAATACTAAATATTTCATTTAGAATAACTGTAGATAATATGTTCTAAACACAGTGTATAGCTTTGCCACCTCACATTAAGAAGGAGCCGGGTTTGATCAGGAAATGTCTGTGTGGAGATTACATTTTCTCCCTGTGTTTGAACAATTTTCCTCCGGGTGCTCCATTTTTCTCCTGCCTTCTCATGCATGCTAGGTTGATTGGTATCGCTAACGTGGCTTTAGTTGTGTAATTGTGTATGCCCTATGATGGATTGCTGCTCTGTCTAGGGTTGTTCCTGCCCTTGTGCCCAGAATCCACTCCTTGTGGATTTAGTGAAAGAAAATTAATGAATATATGTTTTAAACAAAGGTGACACGGTGGCGCAGTGGATAGTGCTGTAACCTCACTGCAAGTTTTCTCCCATCCTCCAAAGACATGCATGCTAGGTTAATTGGTGTCTCTAGTGTGTGAATGTGTGTGTGACTATATGTGTATCCTACTATGGATTGACACCCTGCCTAGATTTATTCCTAAAAAAATGAATGATTGTTCTAAACAAATACACATATTTCATAGTTATCAGGGTCATATTTTAACAAGAACAACAAGAAACCCACATGTGTCGGCATTCTAACCCTATAGTACACACTCTCCTTTTTTCTTTTCAGACTTTATATGGCACCAACAACCCAGTGTGGGAGGAAGCCTTTACCTTTTTTATCCAAGACCCTCGTAACCAGGACCTTGACATTCAGGCAAGTCTCACTGCTATCTGATAATAACTTAGAAGCTTATGGCACAGCAGCCCACACCGCTTACGCAGACCAGTTTAAGAAATGTTTTGGTGCTATATACTGTGTGTTATGTCTTTTGAAGTTGTAAGAATAGATGTGAATTTCTTTTACCTTGTACACAGTACAGCCAGCCTAACGCCATTAAAGAATTAGCCTCCAGTTTGCATGATGCAAATTGCAAAATGCAAAATTTTGGACCTTTTTTAAGTCATACAGCATACAGCCAACTGAAATTGACTTAAGTGCTACTGTATATGTCATGAACTTATTACAAATTTGATTCCAAAAAAGTTGGGACAAAGTACAAACTGTAAATAAATATGGAATGCAATAATTTTCAAATGTCAAAAACTGATATTGTAAACACAATAAAACATAAGGATTCGAGGCCCGGGTAAGGCGACTTTTTCTCCAGGTACTCCGGTTTCCTCTCCCATTCCAAAGACATGCATGATAGGTTAATTTGTGTCTCTATATTGCTTTTTAGTGTGTGAATGTGTTTGTGATTGTTTGTGTGTGCACCCTATGTTGCTCCTGCTCTTGTCCCAGAGTTGCCAGATGGGCACTGGCTTTCCTGTGACCCCAGAACTGGGTAAAAATGCAAAGATTTTAAACACACAGTGCATAATATCTTTAAAAGATTCAGAGAATCTGGAAGAATCTCTGTGCGTAAGGGTCAAGGGCGGAAAACCATACTGGGTGGTATTTAGATGGGCTCTTAGACGGCACTACATCACATACAGGCATGCTTCTGTATTGGAAATCACAAAATGGGCTCAGGAATATTTACAGAGAATGTTAATCTGTGAACACAAATCACCGTGCCATCCACAATTGCCAGCTAAAACTTTGTAGTTTAAAGAAGATGCCATATCTGAACAATATCCAGAAGCTTCTCTGGGCCAAGACTCATTTAAAACGGACTGGGGCAAAGTGGAAAACTGTTCTGCTACTGTTCTTAATGGAACCGGAAGTGTATGTTGTGAATATAACATTTAACTGTCATTCAGCTAAGTGTATTAGTCAGGAAGTGTGCAAAGAGTTCTTATATTTACTCTAATGGTTCAGTGGAAGTTTCACTTCCTTGTGTAAAATGTTCATCATCGAAGGCTTTGTGACATCATCGGCTTACACACCGATACAGAAGTATACGTTATCTCTCCCTGTGTGCATTTAAAGAGCCATGTGTTCTTAGTATAAATATTGTATTTGTGTGTTTCCTGTGTTTAGTTCATCTGCTCTTTCCCCCTCAGGTCAAAGATGATGACAGGTCTCTGTCTTTGGGCAATCTGTCTATTCCTCTGTCTCGCCTGCTTTCTGCTTCTGAACTCAGCATGGACCAGTGGTTCCAGCTGGAGAACTCAGGCTCTGCGAGTCGCATATATATGAACATCATCCTAAGGGTGAGATTAGGATTTCAATGAACAAACATTTTTGTAATCGCTCTATATGCACTCTAGAATAAGCCACTGTTTAGACATCTATAATTTAAATACATACTATTTATACATATTTCAGGTACTTTATGTTAATGAATCAGCTATTTCCTCCACACCTGTGTCCCCATTTCCCTCCGATCCATTCTTTGGAGGAGACGAGGAAGGAATTACATCAGATGTGACTTCAGGAGGGACCATGGCTTTACCCCCACGTCCACAGCACACCAGCCCAGATGCGAGTTTTGCCTCTGAGGTGACCACCACAACAAAACTGAATATTTGTATGTCATGGATCATCTCCAACACACACTCCAGATTCTAAACCCACTACATGTAGAGGGCACTAAATAAGGTACATAATCTTTTTGTAGTGCACCAGCCTAGGGAACATGTTGCAATTTATAACACAACCAAGGACAACTGTATGCGTGCAGTAGTTGACAATCGGATCATCCTGCATAAAAACTATCAGACGAGAAAAAATGATGGTAGCTTGCAAAAGGATTGCATATTGTTTGCAATGGCTTTGGAGGTGAGCGCTATCAGAATTTTTGTTCTCCTTTAAAACCAGTGATGGTGGGGAATGTCTGCAGTCGAATAAAATGTTGTTGGCCGATATGATAAAGGCTTTACACTATGTTACATTGTACAGTGTAATTTCTTTTTGGAGTGCTCATCCAAAATAGGGCAGAGGTTAGATGACTTGCCGTATCTGACAATAATACAGATATAGTGTCTTAAAGAATACCCAATGACCTTTCACATCAAGAAATAATTACACAAACCAAATCACAATGAGAAGACAGATGAATTATTATGTGGAAGAGAAAGAACAGAGCAAAGGGAAAATGGAAGAAAGTTCCGTAGAGCTGGGGTAGTCATGCTAAATGATTTGCCACCCAAAGAGGATAATGTAAATTTAGGGACGGCCAGCAGACCAGCATTAGTGTGTAGCAACCTACACTAGTGTTCAAAATAATATCAGTCTACTATTACTAACAGATGAATCAGTGTTTTTATTATAAATTATTTTACCACATTAAAAAACAATTTACCAGTTGTTGCAGTAGATTTTTAGAAAACGAACAGACTCTGTATTCATTCTATTCATGTTCTGGAATATGTGTTTTTAAAAATAATTTATTGAAAGGGGTGACTTCAAAATAATAGCAATGTGGAGTTCAATTAGTAAGGTCAATCATTCTGTGAAGTAACAGGTGTGAATCAAGTCAGGATAATCAAAGACAGTCTCAAGTTACCTGTGAGTACTGCGACAGTTAGAAGACGTCTATGTGAGGCTAATCTAGCAACAAGTCTCCACAAAGTCCCTCTGTTAAAAAATAAACAGAATATAATTTAACCAAAGAACACATCAACTGGAATAAAGAGACATGGAGAAACATTTTGTGAAACGATGAAAGTAAAATTGTTCTTTTTGGGTCCAAGGGCCACAGACAGTTTGTCAGATGACACTCAAACTCAATTCAAACCACAGTACAATGTGAAGACAGATGATACAAGCATCTTGATATGGGCATGTTTCTCTTACTATGGTGCCGGGACATTTACCACATACTAGGGATCTTGGACTATTTTTATATTTCATAATACTTGAAGAAGTCATGTTGCCATACGCTGAAAAGGAAATGCCCTTGAAATGGGTATTTCAAAAAGACAATGACCCAAAAAACACCAGTAAACGAGCAAAATCTTGCTTCCAGTGGACCAAAACAATCCATAGACCTTTGCCATAGACCTTTGCACCCAGAGTTTTTTGGTGGGCACCGGTTTTCCCGTGACCCTTAAACTAGGATTAAGCAGGTATAGAAAATGAATGAATATATATATTGTGTTAGTGATTGACATGAATAAAAAAATCATAATAAGAACATAAATATTTTGAATTTGTAAAGATAAATACAGAAGCTTCTATTATTTTGAAAAGCACAATTTTTATTTTTTGTTATTTTTCGTAAAGCAATTAAACATTATATACATTTCATGTTTTGATCTTGAAAATGCATCCCAATGAAAATCCCAATGCATAGAAATAAACACTAGTATAAATATTTTGTGCTTAACTTATTATTTTGAACACATGCAGGGGAAGTGCAGGGGAGTGTAGGGGGGCAGCCGGTGGGAGAGATTAACTGGGGTCAGGCCTTGAAGGACTTTAAAAGTGAGAAGGGCAGGGATATATATTTTACAAGAAAACAGACCACAAAATACACAAAAAATGGCTCACTTGACTGTGGCATGTGAGAGAAAAGGATCAAGGGGGCTGCTGGTTTTAATGCAGTCAATGTCCCTGGAAACCGGCAGCTATAAAACAAAAAACAAAAAAAGTCGAATAATAAATGCTAAACAGGCAGCCAAACACATACACACAAAAGCAGTAACACACAGCACAAACACACACAAAATGTATCACTTTCACACACACTCCCACTGAATGCAGTTTACAGTTGATCACACATTACTCCTCTGCCCTGTACTCTTTACTGGCTCCCTGTAGATTTAGCACCTCTCGCACTTCGGTCGTCTAGCACTGCTCAACTGGTTCCCCCCATTTATTAGAGGAAAAGGAAGGCACGCTTCTAGACTCTTCGCCGTTATGGCTCCTAAATGGTGGAATGAACTTCCCCTTAATGTTCAAACGGCAAAGTCAGTAAATATCTTCAACCGCTGTTTGAAGACCCACCTATTCCGCACTTACCTCAACTGAACCCATTTTTTCCTATACCCCAACAGTTTGTTGAGGATATTCTTGTTGGTTTCCTGTCTAATCAGAAAGATTGTGTTTACTGATATTATCTTAAAGGACTTTTGTAAGTCGCTCTGGACAAGGGCGTCTGCTAAATACTACAAATGTAAATGTAAATTTAAATGAATGCCATTCACAGGGGTGTGCGTTTCCGGGTAGCCACGCCCTCTAGACACACACTGCACACAGACACACAGAGCGACACACAGACAGACGAGTAGACATACATTCACAGACAGACATGGTAAGTCACAGCCCCAGCGCAACCCCAGGGAGGATCTTACTCCGCAACACACTGCTACAGCTAAATAACGGAAGCACCGTGACAGTGTAATCCGTTAATTTATTTTTGCTCTGGCTAGTCTGCATTTTGTTTTTTTATCTATACTTTTGCCTGGTTATGCACACTTTTTCTCTTCTTCACTCCCTCTGTTTACATTCCTCTCTTCTTATAGCAACTAGTAGTTGTTTGCAGTGTGTCATCATTCAGGATTTTGAAGTTGTTTATTCTAAAGTTAACTCTTGCTTAGAGCTGATATAATATTATGATTGCATTCAATATACCTGACTATCCTTTATTTTCAGGGTGTTCTGAGGATCCATCTGAAGGAGGCTCGGGCTCTCATAGCTAAAGACACCTTCATGGGCGGAATGGTAAAGGGTAAAAGTGATCCGTATGTAAAGATCCGTGTGGGAGGGATGACATTCAAAAGCCGTGTCATAAATGAGAACCTCAACCCAGTCTGGAATGAGCTTTACGAGGTACGACAACAACGCTATAAGTTAACCTTAAACACAAAAGAAATTTCAGAAAACATTTGTCAGTACATACAAGTATTTCAACATTGAGATCAGTTTGAAATGTTGACAGACTAGGGATGAGTATATTGTCTACAGATTATGCCCAAGTTTAGCCCGGGTTCGCTGGTTTCCTCGCACAGTCTAAAAACGTTAGGTTAACTGGAAATTCTAAATTGTCTTTGACTTGTGTATAGATATATGTCTTTGTATGATGAGTATGAACTTGTACCTTTCATTGAAATGACCATTGATGCTTAAGATGATGTTAATCAATAAACAATATTTATTTATTTATTGTCATCTTCAGCACCAGTGGCCATTTTAATTACACGAACAAGGTCATACTCATACACAGGTTTTATCTTATACACAAAGTCACATATATATGCACAAGTCAATAACAATATAGCATGTTTTCAATTTATCTAGCGTGCATGTCTTTGGACTGCGAAGAAACTGGAGCACGGAGAGTAAACACACATGAAAACAGAGAAAACATGCAAACTACAAACAGAGATTTCCGAGGTTTCCCCACCCAGGGATTGAACACGGGTACTCCTTGCTGAGAGGCTACACAATTGCTCTTTTAGTCTGTAGATCATTTGATAACTGGTAATTTTACCACAGTTGAGTTCTGTCCTTTGGGTTTTACTTGATCTGTGCTTTGCATCTTCAGTGCAGGAAGCTCTATAAGCTATGCTCAGAAGTTTGTCTTTACTTCCAATACAGGTTATTCTTACATCACTCCCAGGCCAAGAAGTGCAGTTTGAGCTGTTTGACAAAGACATGGATGAGGATGACTTTCTTGGCAGGTAGTCAAATTCTTCTATTATCTTCTTTCTTCAGAATGGAGATCACTGCTGTAGATCACTGCTGTGTTTATTCTCTGTTACTTGTATTTGCATCTACTGGAATTATAGTATAGAGTAATAATCTATAAAAATCTATACATTTTACATACTATATGTTATAGTTGCTGTTCTACCTATAGGTACTTCCAATTCTTACAGTGATTTTGCTTGTTGGCAGGTTTAAGCTGAGTCTAAGTGACATCATTAGCACCCAGTTTACTGATCAGGTGAGAGTTAACACTTAATATGTATGTCAACAGAAGGGTCAAGCTTACACATGACCAGTGGAGGAACTGGACATACATGTGACCTGATGCCATTGCGCAAATATGCACACCTAGGTCAAGCTTTATAAAACATCATTACTAAAATTTTATGAACACAGGTACGCTTAACTAATAGCGAAAAGGCAATAGGGTCTTGACCCGAGGTAATCTACGGCAGGGAAATTGGTAGATGATGGGGAGAACTTTTCTCTCTCCCTTTCTCTCATTTCACTCCTCCTCTTCTTCCCACACCACATTTTCTGTGCTGCTCGAGTTCTTCAGAAGTGCTGATTCCAATAGTGTTTTAGTATTATTGTTAGTACAAACCCATTCTAAAAACATTGGGACAAAGTACAAATGACAGCAACACCTCAAAAAAGTTGGGATGAGGCAATAAGAGACTGTAAAAGTTAAAGGTACAAACAATTGCAACTAATTAGGTCAATTGACAAATTAACATGACTGGTTATAAAAAGAGCATCTTGGAGTGGCAGTGTGGCAGTGGCAGAAGTAAAGATGGGAAAATGATCACCAGTCCCCCTAATTCTGCGCTGAGAAATAGTGGAGCGATATTAGAAAGGAGTT